>AWOL01S0030696.1:26139-101165 GCA_000715115.1 Nicotiana otophora
CAAGAGAAGGTAGAATATTGGTTCATTGCTAGAGCTCACTTGGCCATGATTCAAAATCTAACTTCAGTAGGTTCTTTATAAACTTTCCTTCTTCATCTTACTGTTTGCTATTCCAATGATTCTCTTATTAATTGATGTTTGCCTCATTTATTTTATATTAGTTTAATTTGGAGCACGAGTTAGGAAAAAAGAAGCAGCAGCAGATTGGGTGCATATTTGCTAGTTTAAGGAAGTCTTGTTTGAAATAATATGACATAAATTTTGCATCCAACTATCACCTAAATCAATTTTTAGGTAGTTAGTATAGGTTCACTTCTTGGGGGTGATATTGGTGCTATTCAATTTATTCTTGCTTACTGATAAATATATAAGCTCTAAAAGGCATATAAGTTTAATTGGAGAGCTCTGTGTCCTAATAAAATGAGGAATAGAGAGACAAAATGAGCTTTTGATTTCAAGGTATGTGAGTATTGAAATATCTTGAATAAAGTACTTTATATAAAGTATTATTTTACAAATTCTTTCCTCAACTTATTTGTGTTGAGATAGTGACAAACTGGTCAGGTTATAATATACTAACTTTTTAGTTGTTTTGATTTAAAAAAAAATATAATTTCCCAGTATGGATGGGTGTGTGTGTTGTATTATCTTTAGGAAGGAGGGGAAGATTGCCTTACCTCCAAGATTATAAAACTATGGAGTCCACCCTAACTAAAACAAATAAAAAATACAGTGAGGTGTAAAACATCCTCTTGTACCCAAAATTACAAGACGACGGGACTGGAGGCTTAACTCACAAAGAAATTTTCCTTATTATACTTTGTTCTAATGCTAGGTACTTGAAATTTATCTAAAATGAAAGTTTTCTTGATTTCCCTGGACAAAAGATAGAAAGACATGTACATCTTACTCTCCGATATGTTGGAAGTCATTTTTGCCAAGTAATCCGCTACTTGGTTAGCTTCTCTATAGCAATGCACATGAGTGATATTGGCTTGGTTCATACATTGTAAGATATCATCTATCGTGTTCATTTTATAATTGTCATACATATTACCATAATGGTTTCAGGGATGGGTTGTAGTCTGACCATATAATCACAGTACTTGATCCAAGACAATGTCAACTTGCATTTCGGAAAGGATCGTTGTACAGCAGCCATAACATTCCAAATTATCTGTTGCTGCATGTTGTACAAGTTGAACTTCTTTTGATCTCCACATTTACACGAGCATCTATTCTTCCAAATTTCCCAACAACATTTTTAGACCTTTGTTGCCACCAGTAGTTGAGCCACCCGCGAATAGGTATGTGTACATACTTAATTCCGATGGGAGCACCTATCGCTTTCCAGATAAACCTTGCTGCATCATTTTTCATAAACACATGTTAGATAGACTCATTGACATGGTTAGTACAACAAACTCATGTAGAAATAATTTGTCTACCAAAGTTAAGTAGTACTTAATCAAAGGAAGTTTTGACAGCCATAATCTCAAAGTTAGAAAGAAAATTTTTAAAAAAATGCTAGAATGCCATACCTTACTAAGGAATTGATCCTTAGTTTTAATAGATCTGAACATGTTTTGAGTTGTTTTGACTTCATACTGTGATATGTGAGGTATGTGAGGTAATTGTGCGATACTTTTTATCTACAGGATCTTAATGATATACTGCATAGTATCTTACTCATTATGCTACTAAGTGAGGATTGCAATTTTGTGAAGGATGCTTGCAAAATGAAAACATCAATTTGATGTTAATCCATGAAAAATTATTAGCACCAAGGAGCATGATAACAAGTTTTTTTATTGTCACTCTGTTCAAGTTCAACTATGATTATTGTTTGTTTGCGCTTCTAGTTTTCCTTGTAATTTCGATTATCCCCAATTTTGAAGTTTTTTTTAAAAGTGTGGATGACAATTTTAATATTTAAAGCATCATCATTTATTAACAATGGTAGCATGCATTACCATCTTCTTTTCTTTTTCTTATTTTTGAAGCAACAACATGTTGTGTTTCTTTTTCTATATTAATAGTACTTTTTTATAAAGTGTTCCTTTTGATCAATATGTACAATGATATATGTATATCAATGATATATGTATATCAGTGATGTTTATTTTTCTAATTATGTATAAGGGTTTTTATTGTTTCAGCCCAAGGATTGGGAGAGTTAGCTTACTTCACCTTGGAAGATAATGGGGTGGCAGCAACTCGAATCAGCAAGCAAATCTTTTGTATAATTATTTTATGTTTATTTGATGTGCAACTACATAGTTTTATGAATTTAAGGTGTAATGTTCAAATTACCATACACGAGTTCTCATTCCTTTAGTTTGATATGATTTTGAATTTGTGATGCTTGTTATGATAGATTTGTTTAATGAAATTTGATTTACATTAAATGTGTTATATAGTAAAATTATTTATTTGCATGATTATTTAGGCTCGATGTAATTTGAATTCTAAATTTTAAAATAGCAATTTGTGGCGGTCATAACACCTCCAAGAATTAAATTTATATAAATATTTATCATACTGTGGCGGTTTTATACCTACACAAATTTAATTTTTTAAAACATTGAGATCATAGTGTTGAGGTTTTAAATTGTCACAAATTGACTTTAAAACCGTCACAAATTGACTTTAAAACCGTCACAAATTAAAAAGTTATTTTGTGGCGGTCGTCGTGGAGGTTCTAAAAAACCGTCGCAAATATGCTTGTGGCGAACGTAAGTGTGGCGTTTTTTAAAACCGCCGCAATTTATTGAATAATTAGGGTGACTACTGAGATAAGCAAAGGGTCAAGGATGTAATTAACAATATAGTCCATCTTCTTTCCGTCAAGCAAGCTAGCAAGTTGTTTAATTCTAGACCTCAACTGGGCATTTGTTTAATAATAAAAGGCTTCTAATGCAAATCTAAGGTATTCGTCTAAGCAACTGTTTGCCTTTTGCTTGATTGCCGGCGCAAAAGGTCTCTGGAAATCACAGGACTAGGTGTACAAAATATGAGTGGAATATTACAGACCTCATGTGTTTGTTTAAATTTTTTCTTCTTTTTCCAAAAGGCTTTAATTCGGTCAAGTAATAAAGTAGTATACTAATGATATACGGGTAAAATCGAGGGTAGCATGTATCCTGATTTTCTGGTTGGTCAAACAAAGCGGAGACATGACTGTATGGGATCAGAATCGAAGTCAGGGACTTCTCGTACCAGGGGCCAAACGGAGTGATCGCCACTGAGCCTGGCAAGACAACACTCACCGAACCCAGAGCGAGCTCCTAAACCTCGGGAAGCACTACGAACAGTTGCACACGACTAACAGAATGCCGTGATATCCGCACCAACCGAGTATCACGACGCGAATCTCGCCTGACGTCGGTATCATATCAGTAATTGACGAGAAAGAAGAATTTTTTTTTACCTTTTTCAGAATTGTACTAGGGGTGAAGCTCTCCTGCTATATAAAGGGGAAGTTTTTTCATTGAATACTATTAACACGCATATCAAAGCAATACAAACTTATTTCTCTGTTTTCTAGTTACTGGAAATTTCTTATTTTAATCATAATTTTTCATACATATGTGGGTCCGAATCGAGAGTACGGTCGAGGGCAGAACTATTTTTAAGTTTGAATCTGAGCCCTGACTTAATGTCTCAACTGGTTTTATTATTTATTTTATCTTTAATTTATTTATCTAATGTTCTTGATTACTTGTGTCGAATCAATCCACATATCCTTAAAATCGCGTACAAATTTAATTGTTATCCGTTTTGAGGGTAAACAATTTGGCGCTCACCGTGGGGCTAAGGATAATAGTGGTGGTTTAATAAAAATCTCTATAACACACTCTATTTTACACTTGTTCTTTAAGGTCTCAATTTCAGGTCACCTTAAAAATGTCAAATTCTCAGTCCGCTCACTTGAACGTTGAGGATGGGTCTGGCCATCATGGCGAAAACAATAATCTGGTGCTGTCACGACCCAAAATCCAACTAGTCGTGATGACACCTAATCCAACCGGCTAGGTAAGCCAACTTTCAATTATTCAATTTCAATAATAATTATTTAAGCAATTTAAGTGAATAAAGATCTTAATCTTATACATCCCCCAAGAACTGGTAGTACAAATCATGAGCATGTAAGAATAGAGTATACAAAACGGAAATGAAATAAATACATAGTCTGTTTGAATAGTACTTAAACAGAGCTTTTATAAATCTAAGGCTACCCTGAACAAGAGGCAGCTACAACAGGAACACAGGTACATCTTCAAATCCCGCAACCATCGAGCACAACAACAACATCAGCCAACATCTGCACGAAATGTGCAGAAATATAGTATCAGTACAACCGACCCCATGTACTGAGTATGTAACAAACCTAGCCGTAGGTTGAAAGTAGTGACGAGCTTCCACTAAGGTCGAGTCCAAAACCAATAGTCCACAACAATCCATAACAACATAAAGCAAATAATACCAGAAGTAACTCAGAGATAAAATGCTCAGTCACCTCATGATTTCAGCAATAATAATTCTTCCTTTCAAGTACATCAGTAAAATTTCAAATCTTTTGCCAAAATTACCAAAAATGTGAATAAGTTTGAAAACAGATTTTTTTCCAAAATCCTTTCAATAATAAATAAAATATCTCATTTTCTTTCCAGATAACCAGTGTAAAATAAATACATCACTATGCCCATCTGTCAACATGTGTGAGAAATTATGAATAATGTGATACCGTACAGCATGAGGAAAACATATCTCTATGCATATATGTCATGTGTACATGTCAATGCAATGTATCTTAGAGATTGTACTTATGTACTCACACTCTCAGAGTACTCAATCTCACTGTCTTGCATTCTCTCTCACTGTGCTCAGCACACTCAATCACTCCGCTATACAATACCTGCTGTGGCGTGCAACTCGATCCCTGTTTATAGTCGACTGCGCTCACTGGGGGTGTGTACAAACTCATAAGGGGCTCCTACAGCCCAAGCGCTATAAGCACGGATAACTCACGTGCTATAATATCATATCTGGATCCGCACGGACAACTCACGTGCTGCACAGACAACTCACGTGCTATAATAATATCTGGATCCGCACGGCCAACTCACATGCTATAATAATATCTAGATCTGCACGGCCAACTCACGTGCTATAATAATATCTGGTTCCGCACGGTCAACTCACGTGCTACACGGCCAACTCACGTGCAATGATATAATATATATAAAGCCAACATGGCCTACTGCGGCGTGCAGCCCGATCCCAAAAATATCCTCACAATCAGGCCCTTGGCCTCTCTCAGTCCTCAATCTCTCCAATATCTCTTTCATGGGCTCACAATGTCATGAGAATAGCCCAAAATGATGATATGATGTATCAATAAATAACAACAGAGACTAAGATATGATATGCAATGAAATGAATATGAGTGAGTATGAATTTTCAATTTAAAATAAATATTTCACAACAATATGACCTATGTGGGTCCCAATAATACTGACACATAGTCTCAGCATGATTTTTATTATGCTTTTCAGCTCAATTTCTTTAAATGATAAAATCGCATGGAAAATGCCAAGATCATTTAATTACAAAATTTTACGGAAACAATTATGTCACAATTTCTATAGTGCACGCCCACACGCCCGTCACCTAGCATGTGCGTCACCTCCCAACAATTTACGAAATACATATATTCAAGGTTCATACCCTCAACTCCAAGATTAGAAGAGTTACTTACCTCGAACAAGCCAAATCCAATATCAAGCAAGCTAAGCAATGCTCCAGAAATTCCATTCTGCGCGTATCAATCTTCAAACGGCTCGAATCTAGTCACAATTAATTTAATTCAGCTCACAAAAACTATAGAAATTAATTCCATATCAAAATATTAATATTTTTCAAAAATCCGAAATTACGCCCCAAAAATCACCCGTGGGGACCACATCTCGGAATCCGATAAAATTTACAAAATTTGAACCCCCATTTAACCACGAGTCCAACCATACCAAAATTACTCAAATCCGACCACAACTCGGCCTTCAAATCCTCAATTAAAGTCTATGAATTTTTCTACTATGTTCAACCCAAAACACTAATTTGTTGATAAAAACAATAATAGATTCTTGTAATTTAATCAAAACCGAGTTAGAATCACTTACCCCATTGTTTTCCTTGAAAAACTTATAAAAATCGCCTCTTCCCGAGCTCAAATCCGTCAAAAACTGAAAATTGGACGAAGTCCCATTTTCAGAACTTAAATTGTCTGTCCAGACCTCTCTTCTTCGTGAACGTGACAGGTCCCTCGCGTTCGTGAAGCACAACTCGACTGCCCACAAATTTAACCCTTCACGAACGCGACCGTGGCTTCGCGAACGTGAAGCTTTGCAAATCTTACCCTTCGTAAACGCGACCAGGGCTTCGCGAACGTGTAGAACAAGGGCCCAGGGGTCCCCAATAGCCTCACTCCTCTTCACGAACGCGACACCTCTCACGCGTTCGCGATGCACACACAGACCATACCTTCACGTTCGCGTCCTCCCCTTCGCGGACGCGAAGAATAAACCTCACACTCAGAAAACACTCTTCGCGAACGCGAAAGAGAAAATTAGAAAAATGCAGCAGCAGATATCAGCAATCTCACCAAGGCCAAAAATGATCCGTTAACCATCCAAAACTCACCCGAGTCCCTCGGGACCTCAACCAAATATACCAACAAGTCCTAAAACATCATACGGACTTAGTCGAACCCTCAAATCACCTCAAACAAATGCTAAAACTATGAATTACACCTCAATTCAAGCCTAATGAACTTTAAACTTTTAAATTTTATATCTTGTGCCAAAATACATCAAATATCTCCGGAATGACTTCAAAGTTTGCACACAAGTCATAAATGACATAACGAAGCTATTCTAATTTTCAGAATCGGATTCCGACCTCGATATCAAAAAGTCACCCCCCCGGTCAAACTTCCCAAAAATTCAACTTTCGGCATTTCAAGCCTAATTCCAAACGGACCTCCAAATAATTTTCCGGACACGCTCCTAAGTCCAAAATCACCATACGGAGCTATTGGAATCATCAAAATTAAATTTTGAGGTCGTTTACACATAAGTCGACATCCGGTCACTATTGTAACTTAACCTTTAAACCTTAAAACTAAGTATTCCAATTCATTCCAAAACGTCACTGGACCCGAACCAATTTCCCCGGAAAGTCACACAACAACTGTAAAGCCCAATTTGAGCAGTAAATGAGGAAACGGAGTTGTAATACTCAAAACGACCGGTCGGGTCATTACATTCTCTCCCACTTAAACATGCGTCGTCCTCGAACGTGCCAAGAGTTGTTTGCAAACCATCAAATCATTGTTCCATCTTACCACACATGTACTCGGGGTGATCTCACGTCACCCTATTCTATATAGTCCCAACCACACAATATAACTGAAAATCGTTAATTTAACCTTAGCCCAAAACCCATGGAGCAAAATTTCTAACATCCAAAATTCTTTTCAAGACCTGAATCTCACATCTACACACTGTATAAGTCCGAACAAGCTGCATCGAGCTATAACTATAACCACTAATATAATCACCCAGCATATTACATAACTCGCATGCTCGTAGTACCATTCCTGATCACAGTAACTACTCTAAAACCAATCAAGTACTAGTATTAAACTCCATATCGAACCAAACTTCATCCCAAAAACTTCATACACTATTGATAATAAAAGAAACACGCAGAAATCTCAGGACCCCTTATCAGATCAACAAGTCATGGAGCTCTCTTGCCCCAACCAGAACCATAATCACTTTCTAAGCCGAATTCCAATATTATCCTCCCGAATATACCATTTCAAACCTGATAGTACCCATTCCAGGTCCAATGACCTTATTTTACTAAACACATCTATTCTACAGATATGCCGCACCAATATAACTCAGAGCCACAACCCGTTCCATCCGTGCACCCATACGCAACAATTCAAATGTACTCAAATGCTCATATTGTTCAAATTCCGCCATAAGCCCCCCAATAAAAATCGCACCATGTGTGCACATAACCAATGAATCACAACTCCTCGTAGCATAAAGGAGTAACTCACAGATCATTTCAGAACACGAATAAGTTCAACATCAATCGAATGGCACGTCTCTCAACAATAGCAGTATGGAGCCAACCATCCCGGCTCTGTGTAAAATACACATCCTAATTGGGCCTATCAATGGACCCCCAAATCACTCTGGTTACCCACAAATAGATAAAAATCCCTCCGAAAATCCATAATGATTGAATCATAATACATTTTATCATCTGGCTAGTTTCGACCACAACTTCACAGTCTACAACCATGAAACAATTTGTTCCTGACAACTCCTAGTCTTCAAATCCATAGAACACATGCACCACCATTTCCGGTCCCATTTCCACCGCCTGAATATCTAACATATCTCTCATACACGATCATCCCACGAGGATTATTTCTAAAATTCTTCTATGCCACAAGGCAAAATTTGAACATCAGCAGTCGATCAACCAGGAAAATGCCGCAATACCTGTGAAATATCCATAATTCAAAACATAGTGCGCCTTTTGAAATGTACACTCTACTCACGCAATACCAAATAGTTATAACATTCATCTAAACATCGAAAACTGTTTATGCCCACTAAGAATTTATGACCTCCCTTTCAAAACCAAACCATGACCTTGCACATGTCAACCTTAATCCCACACACCACACCACATCTATTATGCCATCATGTGACAAGCACAAGAATACCATTATCAATTTTGAGTCACCAATAAGTTTCATACCCTTTCAGTTAGAAACCTTTCTCTTGCTTCTTTTCAGGAGGAAGTCACAATACACAACATGATCTCCATACCAGTAGAAACCATCAAGAATACTTTGGAATCCATTTGCACAACCAAGCCATCAGGACCGAATCTCTCCAACTCAACCAAGCCACGCAGGTCACCAAACCCAAGAATATTGCCACCAAAACATCTGTAAAGTCTTACCACGTCGTAATTACCCAAAGGACCGATTCTACCATTACCATACTGGTCTAGTCTACTACCAGTTGTCCTATTTCTCCGAGTCCCTTCCGAATTTGCCTCCAAATTGATACTCCTCCTTGCTAAAACAATCCGATCTTTAACCATACGCAAGTCCGGAAACTTTTTCAATTGATATATATAATTCTCATACCCACTAGAATTTTCTCGGGAGTCACCCACTTTGCTCAAATTTAATTGCACCGCCCAAATGGGCCAAAAGAAACGTGCCCCATTATCACAACAACACTCAAAGAAGTAACTCTACTTTAACACTACCTATTAAATTCATACTCCGTGCACACTACATCATTCACCCATAACAACTCACTCATCCCACGATTTTCATATACTCATAAGTGCAATATAACTCGTATCCAAGAATTTCCTTATTCGAGTCATTATCGATCTCAACTTCTGCAAGTCGTAACTGACCCACCAGTATGCCTCAGCCCAAAACTAAACCTTTACATATAATCATGAAATTGAATAATCAATAGCAGGTTCAAAACCATAGATTAAAATATTCCATATCTCACAATACCAATACTCTATTACTGTCATAATTCCACAGTCAGTTCAACGAAACTTCTTCTCAAACTCATGCAACGCCAACCATAAGAATACCCCAAATCATCCGCTAAGCTCGCAATCTTTCTCTTGACATTCAAATCAACTTTCTCAGCCAGATTCAAATTCAAATCTCCATACATATGCCCCACTGGTAGAAAAGAAACTCTCCACTCACATCATAAGGAATACACCTATGTAGATTACTCCTCACGGAATAACCCACCTGCTTAACCTCAAATTGGTATCTTGATATACCCTTTCGCAGTCACAATTACTATGCAATCACTTAGTCTATGTGAGTCCAAACTCACTAACCAGACATGAGAATTTAATTTGTCCCAAAATTTAACAATCGTGAAGGATCCTTCAAAACATTCACACTCGAGACTATACGTCACATCAAAACGAAAATCAAGCACCCAATTGCCTTCCTTTACATTTCAAGGAAATACTTCTCGTCACATTCAAATCGTCTTAACACATCCCCCAGTTACATCATACTCATCACAAAGCTATTACACCGCTCATCGAGCCACAAATTCCACTGCAGGGTCATTATCGGACATATGAGTCCAATTGTACAGGTTACAACTGAAGCTACCGAGCTCAAGCTACGGTCTAACCATGACCTCAAGTCCTCCAGACTGGCCCATCACCAAAACATAGAATACTCACCTCGAACATCGTTCATAAAATCACAAGCCGGCAATGCACAGCTGATACCGAGCGCTCATATGCGCATACGAATACGTGGAAGGAATTCAAAGAGTTATGTCCCAAGCTGAATTAATCCCGCACGATAATGAAAGAAAGATGGGAAGTATATATCCTAAATGCCATGTAGCCTCTCGAAGATAAGTATGGACGTCATCATACTGATCCGCAAGACTCTACTAGACACTTGCTCATGACTTGTAGAACCTATGAACCTAAAGCTCTGATACCACCTTGTCACGACCCAAAATCCAACTAGTCGTGATGGCACCTAACCCAACCCGCTAGGTAAGCCAACTTTCAATTATCCAATTCCAATAATAATTATTAAAGCAATTTAAGTGAATAAAGATCTTAATCTTATACATCCCCCAAGAACTGGTAGTACAAATCACGAGCTTCTAAGAATAGAGTATACAAAGCGGTAATGAAATAAATACATAGTCCTTTTGAATAATACTTAAACAGAGCTTTTATAAATCTAAGGCTATCCTGAACAAGAGGCAGCTACAACAGGAACGCAGGTACATCTTTAAATCCCGCAACCATCGAGCACAACAACAACAACAGCCAACATCTGCACGAAATGTGCAGAAGTGTAGTATCAGTACAACCGACCCCATGTACTGAGTAAGAAACAAACCTAGCCGTAGGTTGAAAGTAGTGGCGAGCTTCCACCAAGGTCGGGTCCAAAATCAATAGTCCACAACAATCCATAACAACATAAAGCAAATAATACCAGAAGTAACTCAGAGATAAAATGCTCAGTCATCTCATAATTTCAGCAATAATAGTTCTTCCTTTCAAGTACATTAGTAAAAATCCAAATCTTTTGCCAAAATTACCAAAAATGTGAATAAGTTTGAAAACAGAAAATTTTCCAAAATCCTTTCAATAATAAATAAAATATCTCATTTTATTTCCAGATAACCAGTGTAAAACAAATACATCACTATGCCCATCTGCCAACATGTGTGAGAAATCATGAATAATGTGATACCGTACAACATGAGAAAAACACATTTCTATGCATATATGTCATGTGTGCATGTCAATGCAATGTATCTTAGAGATTGTACTCATGTACTCACACTCTCAGAGTACTCAATCTCACTGTCTCGCATTCTCTCTCATTATGCTCAGCACACTCAATCACTCAGTGCTGTACAATACCTGCTGCGGCGTGCAGCCCGATCCCTGTTTATAGTCAACTGCACTCACTGGGGGTGTGTACAGACTCTTGAGGGGCTCCTACAGCCCAAGCGCTATATGCACGGATTACTCACGTGTTATAATATCATATCTGGATCCGCACGGACAACTCACGTGCTGCACGGACAACTCACGTGCTAGAATAATGTCTGGATCCACACGGCCAACTCGCGTGCTATAATAATAGCTGGATCCGCACGGCCAACTCACATGCTATAATAATATCTGGATCCGCACGGCCAACTCACGTGTAATAGTATAATATATATAAAGCCAACATGGCCTGCTGCGGCGTGCAGCCCGATCCCAAAAATATCCTCACAATCAGGCCCTCGGCTTCCCTCAGTCATCAATCTCTCCAGTCTCTCTTTCATGACACAGTGTCATGAGAATAGCCCAAAATGATGATATGATGTATCAATAAATAACAACAGAGACTGAGATATGATATGCAATGAAATGAATATGACTGAGTATGAATTTTCAATTTAAAATAAATATTTCACAATAATATGACCTCTATGGGTCCCAATAATACTGGCACATAGCCTCAACATGATTTTTAATATATTTTTCATCTCAATTTCTTTAACTGATAAAATCACTTGGAAAATGCCAAGATCATTTAATTAAAAAATTCCACAGAAAAAATTATGTCACAATTTCTATAGTGCACGCCCACACGCCCGTCACCTAGCATGTGTGTCACCTCCCAACAATTTATGAAATACATATATTCAGGGTTCATACCCTCAACTCCAAGATTTAGAAGAGTTACTTACCTCGAACTAGCCAAATTCCAATGTCGAGCAAGCTAAGCAATGCTCCAGAAATTCCATTCTGCGCGTATCAATCTCTAAACGGCTCGAATCTAGTCACAATTAATTTGATTCAGCTCAAAACAATTATAGGAATTAATTCCATATCAAAATATTAATATTTTTCAAAAATCCGAAATTACGCCCCAAAAATCACCCATGGGGCCCATGTCTCGGAATCCAATAAAACTCACAAAATCCGAACCTCCATTCAACCACGAGTCCAACCATGCCAAAATTACTCAAATCCGACCACAACTCGGCCTTCAAATCCTCAATTAAAGTCTATGAATATTTCTACTATTTTCAACCTAAAACACTAATTTGTTGATAAAAACAATAATAGATTCGTGTAATTTAACAAAAACCGAGTTAGAATCACTTACCCCGTTGTTTTCCTTGAAAAACTCATGAAAATCGCCTCTTCTCGTGTCAAATCCGTCAAAAACGAAAAATAGGACGAAGTCCCATTTTCAGAACTTAAACTCTCTGTCCAGGCCTCTGTTCTTCGCGAACGTGACAGGTTCCTCGCGTTCGTGAAGAACAACTCGACTGCCCACAAATTTAACCCTTCGCGAAGGCGACCGTGGCTTCGCAAACTCGAAGCTTTGCAAATCTTACCCTTCGCGAACGCGACCAGGGCTTCGCGAACGCATAGAACAAGGACCCGGGGGTCCCCAATAGCCCCACTCCTCTTCGCGAACGCGACACCTCTCACGCGTTCGCGATGCACACACAGACCATACCTTCGCATTCGCGTCCTCCCCTTCGCGGACGCGAAGAACAAAGCCTCACACTCAGAAAACACTCTTCGCGAATGCGAGGTCCCACTCGCGAACGCGAAAGAAAAAAATCAGAACAATGCAGCAGCAGATATTAGCAATCTCACCAAGGCCAAAAATGATCCGTTAACCATCCAAAACTCACTCGAGCCCCTCGGGACCTCAACCAAATATACCAACAAGTCCTAAAACATCATACGGACTTAGTTGAACCCTCAAATAACCTCAAACAAATGCTAAAACTATGAATTACACCTCAATTCAAGCCTAATGAACTTTAAACTTTCAAATTTTATATCTTGTGCCGAAATACATCAAATCAATTCGAAATGACTTCAAATTTTGTACACAAGTCATAAATGGAATAACGAAGCTATTCCAATTTCTAGAATTTAGATTCCGACCTTGATATCAAAAAGTCAACCCCCGGTCAAACTTCCCAAAAATTCAACTTTCGGCATTTCAAGCCTAATTCCACTACGGACCTCCAAATAATTTTGCGGACACACTCCTAAGTCAAAAATCACCATACGGAGCTATTGGAATCATCAGAATTAAATTCCGAGGCCATTTACACATAAGTCAACATCCGCTCACTATTTTAACTTAAGCTTTAAACCTTGGAACTAAGTGTTCAAATTCATTCCAAAACCTCACCGGACCCGAACCAATTGCTCCGGCAAGTCACACAACAACTGTAAAGCCCAATTTGAGTAGTAAATGGGGAAACGGGGGTGTAATACTCAAAATGATCGATCGGGTCATTACAGGTGCCTAGCAATGAGGTGCCCCCTGCTGACCCCAACGGGCCCCCAGTCCTAGACCCAGTTGATGCTAACTCACATGTGGCCATCAACGCCAACCTTCCTACCGACCTCGAAAACAGCATTTGCAGAGGAGCCCGACCAATGGTTCAAGGAGCACCCGAAGGCGAATGTGACAGGGTCAGTCTACGATTGATCTTCGAAATATTGCAGGTTCAATAGGTGCGATAGTGCAACTACAAAAGCCGTGCCCCTAGCAGAGTTGAGTCTGAACCACGCCGGGAAAACACCCAAAGAAATGAGCAGATCACTGAAAGTCCGGGCAAAGCAGAGTCCGGTGTCAGCCCTGAAGTAATGAAAATGCTAGAGGCATTAACGAAATGAGTGGAATCTGGTGAAAAGAAAATCGAGGCAAATGATAAGAAGGTAAAGACATATAATTCCCGGGTTGATTAAATCTTAGGAGCGCCTCCAATATTGATAGGCCCAGACTCCAAAATATTTGTCCAAAAACCGTTTCCTCCGAGCGCGACATCAAAACCAATCCCAAAGAGGTTTCATATGCTCAATATTCCAAAATATAACGAAACCACGGATCTAAATGAATATGTGACCTCCTACACATACGCCATCAAAAGCAACGACTTGGAAGATGACGAAATCGAGTCAGTGTTATTAAAGAAGTTTGGGAAAACTCTGTCAAAAGGAGCGATGATATGGTACCACAACTTGCCCCCAAATTCCATTGATTCTCGCAGATTCCTTTTTAAAGGCTCATGTCGGGGCCATCAAGGTCGAGACAAGAAAATCGAACCTTTTCAAGGTTAAGCAAAGGGACAACGAGATGCTCAGAGAGTTCGTGTCAAGGTTTCAAATGGAACTGATGGATCTGCCTCCGGTTGCGGACGATTGGGCCGTTCAGGCATTTACTCAGGGACTTAACCCTCGAAACTCCTTGTCTCCACAATAGCTGAAACAAAACTTAGGTAGAATGCCCGGTGATAACTTGGGCCGGCGTCCATAACAGGTACCAGTCAAAAATCAGAGTCGAAGATGACCTACTTGGAGCCCCTTCTGGGTCCGTAAATCCCATTAGAACAAATGACATGCCTAAGAGAGTCGTCGATCATGAACCAAGGCGGTCCGAGATCGATATCAACCATACAATGCAGATCGAAGGGGAAACGATTTTGGGTGCAACTTTATAAGAAATGAAAAGAGAAGCGATCGAAGGCCCAATAATCGAGGCCTGGTGAGCAAATATGGTTTCGACAGGCCATTCGAGGGAAGAGAATCTCGAAGATTGTTAGAGTATAACTTCAACGTTGACATAACAAGCATCGTATCGGCCATTGGACGCATCAAAGAGACCAAGTGGCCTCGACCATTGCAATTCGACCCTACCTAGAGAGATCCTAACCTGATGTGTAAGTATCATGGCACTCATGCCTACATGACCGAGGACTACCGACAACTGAGGGAAGAAGTTGCACGGTTGTTCAATAAAGGGAATCTCCGGGAATTACTGAGTGATTCAAGCCAAAAACCACTTAAGGAACAAGGATTCCAACAAACAGGCCGACCAAGAAGAACCTCAACACGTCATCAACATGATCATTAGAGAGGTCGATGTACCTCAAGGGCCCACGATAAAGCACACAAAAGTATCCATCACGAGAAAGAAGCGCACCCAAGATTATATCCCGGAGGGAACCATTTTGTTTAGCAATGAGGATGCCGAAGGCTCATAATGATGCACTGGTAATATTCATACTTATAAACAAAACCAGTTAAGCGTGTGTTGATTGATCCAGGAAGCTCGGCCAACATCATCTGATCGAGGGTCGTAGAGCAATTGGGGTTACAAGATCAAATAGTGTCGGTGGTCCGGGTGTTGAACGGATTTAACATGGCATGCAAAACTACCAAAGGAGAAATATATTTGCCAGTAAATACCGCTGGGACGATTCAAGATACTAAATTTTACGTGATCAAAAGGGATGTGAGGGATAACGCCTTATTCGGAAGGCCTTGGGTTCATAACATGAGAGCATTACCCTCGACATTACAACAGGCACTGAAGTTCCCCATATCGGGAGGAATCCAGACTATTTACGGAGAGCAGTCTGTCACAAAATAAATGTTTGCAGTCGACGAGGTGATCCCGGTACCCGTGGTCTCGACATCAAAGAACACGGAGCCGACTAGGAAGGAAGAAACTAAATAGCAATCACTGATACCAGCCTCGACCAAACCAGAAGTGCTAGAATTAGGCGAGAATGATGATTATGGAGTCCCTAGGTCGTCCATTGTCCCTGATGATTCCGATGCCACCAAATCAACGATCGAGGATCTAGAGCAAGTCATATTGATCAAATACTTTCCCGGTTAGAAGGTATACCTAGGCCTGGGGTTAACTCCTAAGCTTAGGAAAAAACTCATTGCATTCCTTATAGCTAACGTGGATTGTTTTGCTTGGTCCCATCTTGATATGACAGGGATCCCGCCGAAGGAGACCACTCATAAGATGAGTTTGGACCCGAAGTTCCATCCGGTTAAGCAGAAAAGGAGACCATAATCCGAGGTCAAGCACACATTCATCAAGGACGAGGTATCCAAACTCCTTAAAATAGGATCCATTCGGGAAGTTAAGTACCCTTACTAGCTAGCTAACATAGTGGTAGTACCTCAAAAGGGAAATAAGCTAAGAATGTGTGTAGATTACAAAGACTTAAACAAGGAATGCCCTAAGGATTCTTTTCCTTTGCTTAACATCGATCGGATGATCGACAGATACTCAGCTTACTCGATGCTTATTCCGGGTACAACCAAATTTAGATGGACCCGGGCGACCAAGAAAAGACTTCCTTTGTCACTAAATTTGGCACCTACTATTATAATGTAGTGCCATTCGGATTAAAGAATGTCGGTGCCACATATCAATGCCTAGTAAATCGGATGTTCGAAGAACAGATAGGAAATTCGATGGAAGTTTATATTGACGACATGTTAGTTAAGTCCCTGCGAGCAGAGTGCCATTTCAAACATTTGTTGGAAACTTTCGGCATATTGAAAAAATATAATATGAAGCTGAATCCGAAAAAGTGTGTATTCGGGGTTGGATCAAAAACGTTCATCGGATTCATGGTATCCAATCGGGGGATCGAGATTAATCTTGACAAGATCAAGGCCATAGAAGATATCACCGTGGTGGACAATATCAAGGCCTTTCAGAGGCTGACCAGGCTTATAGCCGCCCTGGGCCTGTTCATATCAAGGTCCTCGAACAAAATCCATCGGTTCTTCTTACTGTTGAAAAAGAAGAATAACTTTTCCTAGACACCGGAATGCCAACAAGCTTTGGAAGAACTCAAACGATACCTTTCGAGTCCGCACCTGCTCCACATTCTGAAGGCAGATAAGCAATTGTACCTCTACTTGGTGGTGTCCGAGGTGATGGTAAGTGGAGTTTTAGTCCAGGACGAGGAAGGTACACAATTTCCTATTTATTATATCATTAGAACTCTAGGCGAGGCCGAAACAAGGTATCCTCTCATGGAAAAATTGGCGCTCGCTTTTCCAAGCGCCTCCAGGGAACTAAAACCGTACTTTAAGTATCACCTCATATGTATCGCAACCTATTATCCACTGAGGAACATCATGCACAAGCCCGAGCTCTTGGGCTGATTGGCCAAATAGGCTGTCGAAATCAGCGTGTACGATATTGAGTATCGACCCCCAACTGCCATAAAATCTCAAATTTTGGCTAAATTCGTGGCCGACTTTATGCCGAACTTATTGCCCAGAGTCAAAAGAGAATTATTGTTAGCCTCGGGGACTACCTTGGAAATTTGGACCCTTTTTACGGACGGCGCCTCGAACGCAAAGGGGTCCGGGCTCGGCATTGTGATGAAGCTTCCTATGAGGAATGTAGTTAGGCAGTCTATTAGAATTGTGAAATTGACTAACAATGAGGCCGAGTATGAGGCCATGATTATAGGTCTCGAATTGGCTAAAAGCCTTGGGGCCGCAGTGGTCGAAGCTAAGTGCAATTCCTTCCTTGTGGTAAATCAAGTGAACGGGACGTTCGAAGTAAAAGTAAAACGAATGTGAAGGTATTTAGACAAGTTACAGGTAACGCTGCATCAATTCAAGGAGTTGACCCTATAGCACGTGCCCCGAGGACAGAATAATGAGGCCGATGCTCTGGCTAAATCGGGGTCCTCGGTTGATGACGAAGAGATTATCCCAGGGATAGTAGTACAACTCATGAAGTCAGTGATAGAAGAAGGTCACGCAAAAGTACATTCCACGAGTTTAACTTGGGATTGGAGGAACAAGTACATAGATTACTTGAAGACTGGAAAATTTCCCTAGGATCCTAAAGAATCGAGTGCTCTGCGTACAAAGGCTTCCAGGTTTAGCTTGTCCGAAGGGACTCTGCTCAAAAGAACATTCGACGGTCCACTGGCCATATGATTGGGGTCGGGAGATACCGAGTACGCCTTGAGAGAAGTTCACGAAGGCACTTGCGAAAACCATTCGGGAGCAGAATCTTTGGTTCGAAAATTAATCAGGGATGACTACAACTAGATCAATATGGAGAAAGACACGAAGGACTTTGTACGAAGGTGTGACGGCTGCCAGAGACATGCACAGATGATCCATCAACCGGGGGAGCTACTCCATTCGGTCTTGTCCTCATGGATGTTCATAAAATAGGGAATGGATATCGTCGGTCCCCCGCCATGGGCACCTGGTAAGGCTCAATTCATACTATTCATGACCGATTATTTTTCTAAATGATCGAAGCTCAAGCGTTCAAGAAAAAGAATATACGATAATGGGAAACTGTTCGTCGGCAACAAGGTAAACAAGTTCTTTGAAGATCACAAGATTAAGAAAATACTATCAACACCTTACCACTCGAGTGGAAATGGACAAGCAGAATCTACGAACAAGTCCATTCTCCAAAACCTGAAAAAGAGGTTGACCGATGCCAAAGGGAAATGGAATGAAATCTTGCCCGAAGTCTTGTGGGCGTACGTACGACCTCTAAATCTAGTACTGGGGCCACCCCATTCTTACTAATCTACAGTGTCGAAGCCTTAATACTGTTTGAAGTGGGAGAACCGAGCCTCAGGTTCCAATATGCGACCGAACAGTCGAATAGAGAGGCCATGATCACGAGCCTGGAACTATTGGATAAAAGGCGTGAGGCTGCCCTAGTTCGGTTAGCCGCCTAGAAACAGCGGATAGAAAGATACTACAACCGAAGAGCCAACCTCCGACACTTCAAGATCGGGACTTGGTGTTGAGGAAAGTAATATTATACACCCGGGACCCAAACGAGGGGAAGGGTGGACCGAATTGGGAAGGACCGTATCGAGTCATCGGAAATACCGGTAAAGGCTCATACAAACTCGAGGCGAGAAATGGTGTGCAACTACTAAACAATTGGAACGTGACACACTTAAGACAGGATGTGGCTATTAGGTATGAAACCAAGCGTTGCACGTTTTTTCCCTTGAACCAGTTTTGTCCCAAAATGGGTTTTTCGGCAAGGTTTTTAATGAGGAAACAGTAAAACATGCTAACTTAGATTCGAAGGCCGGTCTTAAATCGGAGTCAATGGGTGTTCATTATGCATCAACAATATCCAAGTCCTCTCAAGCTCGAACTCGAATACTGGGGGCCATCACCTTCGGATTAAGGTTTTTAGCAAGGAAAGATTTAACAAGGAAAGAAGAAAATCTTGTATGTTAGAAGCTAAGGCTCGGTGGTTAGGATTTATTATAAGGGCCAAACAGTCGAGTGAACCGTGCCCACGTAGTCCACTTTAGCCACGATACAAGCTTTTACACGCTTTCGATCATGTACTTTATGCACAGAAATGAAAGAAAGTTCTGCCTTGCTATTACACATTTTTGCCCCTAAATTTTGGATCCTAAGAGCCCATGGGATACCCCTATTCAGGGACTATCAAGCCCAAGGGCTACCCCTACTCGGGGACTATCGAGCACAAGAGCTACCTCCACTCAGGGACTGTCATCCGAAAAATGTTCAGAAATCTGGACCACTAAATCCCGGAGGCATCAAACCAATTAGGCGGTGCCCAAATACAAAAGGCTATGGCTGCCCTAAAAATGGAACAGAGATGTCTGAAGCTTGTAATCATTAAGTAAGGCCTTTATAAAAAATTCGAAACCTGCTGAAAGGTTGCCTCCGGCAAAAGCATCGTCTAAAATCACTTAAGTATCTTGAAAAAACTTCTGGTCACATCGATTTTTTAAAACCTCGAGCAAACAAAGTTGTATCGAAGCCAGGATCTATCCGGACTTTTAAAAACCGAACGCCCTATAACTACATTTGATTCTATTCTAAGGCATTGGAAATATTGCAAGAATAATAATTACGAAGAGGTACTCAAAAAGTGAAGACTTGAAATTGCCAGAAAGGGAAAATTTTATATATACTCTGGAACATACTTACAAAGACCCAATAAAAACGGCCTCAAAATAAACAAAAAATATACATAAGATAAAAAACTAAAAAACAAAAGTACTAAGGCATCTACGCCTGATCTTCCCCAGGGTTCGACACTTCGCCAGAGCTATCGGAACCTTCGGATCCCTCCGAACCCTCATAGCCATCTGCACCTTCAGGCTCGAAAAGCGTTTTTGCCCCGGCCTCAGATTTTTTGGCTTCTTCGATCTCGGCCGACAGGTCAAAACCTCGGGCGTGGATCTCCTTGAGGGTCTCTCTACGGGATAGCCGTTTCATATACTCGGTCTTTGCCTTCAAGCGGAATTTGGTTGCCTCCACACCTGCTTTGTATTGGGCCACATTTTGTCGGCATCGGCGGAGGTCGTAGCCAACTTAGACTTCACTGCCTCTTTTTCTCTACCGAGGGCATCCCTCTTTGTGACAACTGAGCTCAGCTGTGCTCGGAGGTTATCATTCAGCTGAGACCACTTGTCATCTTTCTCTTTTATCACCCATAGTGGAACCTCTACAGATTCCAGCTTCGCCTTGGCGGTTTCCTTCCCCGAAGCCAGCAGGTCCATTTTGCTCTTGCACCTATCGGCCATGGCCCGGACCTCGTTCATCTCGATTTGGAGTTGGTCGATCTTCTGTTGGACGTGCGAGGTTTTGTCATTAGCCACCACGACTAGCTCCTCATTTTTAATTTCAAAGACCTTTACCTTTTCGACCAGGTTGGCATGTTCCCACCTCAGAGTCAAAGTTTCCTTCTGAGCCCTGTCCAGCTCGAAAGGTCCTTGACGACCCCGTCTTGTTGCTCACTAAGGAGCTTGTACATATCCTTCTTTCGAGCATGCTCCTTGAACTCAAACTCAAGCTAGGTGACCTCGGAGCAGAAGCTAAGGAAGCTCTCATGGTGAAGCACTAAGTCCTGCAAAGGAACAAAACAATAAGAGATATTGAAACCTAAGTAGAATCCGCAAAGGAGTATTGATGCCTTACCCGGTTCAGCACCTACTGAGCCTCGTTGAAGAGACACGACGTGCCCACCCATTCATAGTTTCCTGGTTATCCTCGTCACCAGGCACCGGAGGTAGATGGTTATGCCCACGGGAGCAGACGAAACTCGAGCATTCTCCGGAACCGTAAAAATAACTAATCTCTTACAGCCGGGGTCCACACTCGGAGTAGGAAACTACTTCACCAATTTTGGGCTGGAACTCAGCCTGCCAGTTTTCAACAACACGTCTTTCTTCGGGACATCCAAATCACCCATCCCGAAAAAGTCTTCCAAAATGGACGAGTCCACGATATCGAAGAAGGAGTAAAGAGGGTCGTCTGTGACATGAACCCCTTCACTTGACTTCTCTTTTCCTGCAAGCCTTCTCAAGCATGGACTCAGTATAGGATGGCAACTCCATGATGTCTATTACACATGGCACCTCATTCGGAGCATAAGCGGCTTCTCGGGAGTTCTTATCCCCCGTCTCCATCTCGGCCTCTCGAGTCGGAGGTAGGTCAGCTTCATGGTTCTTCTCCTCGGTTATCCACCACGACTAGCTCCTCGTTTTTAACTTCAAAGACCTTTACCTTTTCGACTAGGTCGGCATGTTCCCACCTCAGAGTCGAAGTCTCCTTGTGAGCCCTGTCCAGCTCGAAAGGTCCTTGACGACCCCGTCTTGTTGCTCACTAAGGAGCTTGTACATATCTTTCTTTCGAGCATGCTCCTTGAACTCAAACTCAAGCTAGGTGATCTCGGAGTAGAAGCTGAGGAAGTTCTCATGGTGAAGCACTGAGTCCTGCAAAGGAACAAAACAATAAGAGATATTGAAACCTAAGTAGAATCCACAAAGGAGTATTGATGCCTTACCCGGTTCAGCACCTGCTGAGCCTCGTTGAAGAGACAAGACGTGCCTACCCATTTATCTTTGCCTGGTCATCCTTGTCACCAGGCACCGAAGGTAGATGGCTATGCCTACAGGAGCAAACGGAACTCGAGCATCCTCCGGGACCGTAAAAATGACTAATCTCTTACGGTTGGGGTCCACACTCGGAGTAGGAAACTACATCACCAATTTTGGGCTGGAACTTGGCCTACCAATTTCCAACGACACGTCTTTCTTCGGGACATCCAAATCACCCAGCCCAAAAAAGTCTTCCAAAATAGACGAGTCCACGATATCGAAGAAGGAGTAAAGAGGGTCGTCCGTGACATGAACCCCTTAACTTGACTTCTCTTTTCCTGCTTGGGCCTCCTCAAGCATGGACTCAGTATAGGATGGCATCTCCATGATGTCTATTACACAGGGCACCTCATCCGGAGCATAAGCAGCTTCTCGGGAGTTCTTAGCCCCCGTCTCCATCTCGGCCTCTTGAGTCGGAGGTAGGTCGGCTTCATGGCTCTTCTCCTCGGTTGCTGCTTGCTCCCCGGCAAGGGTCGAACCGTGAGAAACAAAGATATCATCTTATTCGGGCTTATCCCTGAGCTGATAAAGCAAATCGGAGTACGGTACCCAGAACCCGTTACACTTCTTGAACTTGCGGGCTCGAGTGGCCGACCTTTTTTTATCTTCACTTCGGACCCTTCCGAGCCCGAGGACTTTCTTTTCCTCTTCTTCCTTTCCTCCGCAATAGCCCTGGGTATCCCGTAACGGAGGGATCAACGAGAGAGACGCATTCTCTCCCCCTTTCAGCAGCTTAAGTTTCGTGTTCTTAGGTAAACCTGCGAAGGAAAGAGAAAGGGTCAGCGTTTTATATGTTATGGGCATAATATAAACTATTCTAAGAAGAGACTTACCATGTGAACGGGCCTCCCATAGGCTCTTCGAAAGATTACCCCATGAGCGCTCAAAATACGACATCTGCTTGCAGATGCCTTCGATCCACTTCTTGAGCCAGGGGACTGCATTGGGAACCCGAGAAACAACTGCACAATCACAAATACTGACGGTGAGAAGGGGAACGAAGAAAAGTCGACACTTAAGTAAAGATTACATTTACGAGATGCATTCCACTTCTCGGTGAATGGAAGAAACTCAAGAGGGATTAAGTCTTTGGTCTTCACTTGAACGAAACACCCCTACGAGCCTCGGTCTTGATCCTCGTTAATGCTAAAAAAGAGAGCCTTGTTCGCCCGGCAAGTATGCTTGATTAATCTCCCTCGTAATATCTGGGGACTATATAGATGGAGCAGGTGGTTGAGGGTGAACCGATGAGACTCAGTGTTGTTCACAAAGTAACGGAGGAGGATCATGATCCTCCAAAGAGACGGGTGGATTTGCCCAAGGCACACCTCGTATCTCTTGCAGAAGTCCAAAACAACTAAGTCCATCATGCCCAATGTGAAGGGATAAGTGCAAACACTTAAATATCCCTCCACATGAGTGGTTATATCGTCCTCAGGCCGGGGGACTACCACATCCTTACCTCCCTAGTTACAGTCCTCTCGGATAATGGGAAGGGTATCTTCAGTGATAAAGCATATATATCTCGATGCCCCTTCACCTCGGTCTTGTTTGGATGAGGCCTTCTCAACTTTAAAGTCATCTAAGACTGAACAGCCCCCGAGAATAAAACTTTTCCTGGGAGGCTACGGGGAAGATTCGGCGGCAGCCACTTCGGGAGCAGCCGTCTCGTGAACAACCACGTTGGGGATGGTTGCTTCGGTGCCTGAGGATGGGTGAAAAGATGAAGAGGCAGCCTGCTGAGGAACTGATTTGGAAGTCTTGGACATCGTAAATCTAGGAAATATGTGAAGATTTAGAAAGCGTTTATGAAGATTTGAAGTTAGAGAGTGAAGATATGAGGTTCTGGGTTGAAAATCCAAGAAAATGTATGAAGGTTTGAAGGAAGGATGAAGATCTGGGTAGAAACTGAAGAACAATTATGAAGATTAAAGGTACAAACATGAAGATTTGAAAGAGTTGGAAGCTGCTAGGGAATTCGAAGATAAGAGATACGATCGGAAAGTGGATAAGGTACAAAATGTTGAGGCTTTTATAGGAGAAAACATAATCATTATGCGACGCTTCATATTCGGAGGCGACCAATCGATGGTTGACATGTGTCTTAAGTTAGAACGATGCGACTGGTGGGATGTTTCAGCTCCTTCGTCATTTTGGTTGTAACGTACGAAGGAAGGAACCATGGAACATCTATCGTTTCCCATCATTTCGGCAAACCTACTCTCTAGAAATCGAGGGGACTATCAGTATAAGGGTAAAACCGAGGGTAACTCTTACTCCGATTTCCCGGTGGGTCAGACGAAGTAGTGACATGACCGCATGGGATCAAAATCGAAGTCAGAGACTTTTCGTACAAGGGGCCAAAGGGAGTGATCACTACCGAGCCTCCCAAGAAAATACTCCCTGGACCTAGAGCGAGCTCCTAAACCTCGAGAACCACTACGAACGGTTGCATACGAGTAACAAAAAGCTGTGACATCCGCACCCAACCAGGTATCATAATGCGAATCTAGCCCGACGTCGGTAGCATATCACTAATTGACAAGAAAAGAGGATTTTTTTAACCTTTTTTTAGATTGTACTAGGGGTGAAGCTCTCCTACTATACAAAAGGGGAAGCTTTTTCATTGAAGAGACATTATAACACACACATCAAAGCAATACAAACTTGTTTCTCTGCTTTCTAGTTACTGAGAATTTCTTATTTTAATCATAGCTTTTCATACACATTTGGCTCCGAATCGAGGGTACGGTCGAGGGTATAACTATTGTTAAGATTGAATCTGAGCCCGGACTTAACGTCTCAACTGATTTGGTTATTTACTTTTATCTTTAATTCATTTATCTAATATTCTTGATTACTTGTGTCGAATCAATCCACATATCCTTAAAACTGCGTACAAATTTAATGGTTATCCGTTTTGAGGGTAAACACTAATAAGTTTGTTATAGCAGGTTGGTCCAATAAGCAAAGACAATAATTTAATCAACATGACCAAGTCTAGTACTCTCATATTATGGTGATGACGTTTGAACTATAAGATGGTTGGGTGTTGTTCTGCTTTTTGTTTCGTGCTTTTATTCTATTTTTTGGTTATTATTTTTATTTGTGTAGAAAAATTGGGTCTAACCATAAAGGGTGCTTTAAGGCCCAATAGGGTTATTAGTTAACCCTAATATTCCCCTATAAAAGTACACATACAATGTACAACATAGAAGAGAGAAAATCAGTATTGTCCCACGCTCTCTTCTCCCAAAATCAGACGAGGGGTTTAGACTGTGGAATTGGGGTTGCTCCAACACACTGTGACAACCATCGCCGACCAATAATTTCATCCGCGGTACAATCCATTTTCGTTTTCGCTTCACGAACAACAAGTAAGTTCTTGTTTTACGATTTACGTGCTAATCTAATATGTTTAGATTAACGTATTCAAACATTGGTATCAGAGCCATAGGCTGGTTTTCTGGTCCGAATAAAATAAAGCAGTTCTAATTTTTATGTAAATCTAGAGCTCTCATGGCATGGCTAGAGGCTGTAAAGGCTAAGAAAGAAGAAAGAGAGAAACTAGGTTTCTTTCTATAGTCAAAAGTCTTCTTAATTGTTTTTAAAAAAAAAAAAAAAAGAAAAGTAAAAGAAAAACGTGGGCTTTATAGGTTTGGTTGCTGTTGTTTTTTTACTTTAAAAGGAAGACCTAAAAGGGATTATGAAATTGGACTAAAGAAGTTGTTGGGCTTCTTTCTCTAGAGGGCAGATTTTATGAAACGCCCAGAACATTCAATAAAAATACATCTGAGGCAAATGATAAATATGATTAGGGAGTTGAAAGATGTTGGTCATGTGTTGACTGATGAACAACAAAGTCAAGCTGTCATATGCTCATTACCTAGTTCTTGGGATCATATAAAAATGCATTTGACCCATAATGAGCGAATCACAACTCTGGAGATGTCCAGAGACATCTTGAGCTAGAGGAGGAACGACTTGAGGCTGCAAAGCCAATAGCTGAGTTGCACATGGCAACAACCTCCAAAACCAAGAGAGATTCAAAGAAAAGGAACTGGGGAAAGAAGAGAGGGCCAACAATAAAGTTGTTGTTGAAGGGATCGATACATGCAAGTTAGTCCTGCGTGGTGGTCGAGACCTAATACTACATGATGTTCTCTTTGCACCAACAATTTGCCGGAATGTTATTTCAGTTTCAGTTTTGCTTAAGCTAGGATTTGACTTGTTTTGTCATGGCAATTCTGCCAAGTTGACTTTTGGTTCAACTTTATTTGGTTTTGGTCATGTGACTGGAGGTTTGATTATTATGGATTTGAAATATGATTCATTTAATAATAATACTAGTTTTTCTATGTTTGTTTCTTCACATAAATATGATAGTGATGTAAACATATGGCATGCTAGACTTGGTTATATTGGCCAACAAAGAATGCAAAGGCTAGCAAAATAAGGTTTTCTTTCCAACATTGAACATGTGGAATTGTCCACTTGTGAAAATTGTCTAGCTGGAAAATCTGTAAGAAAACTTTTTGGTTAGGTGACTAGAGCCGAATATCCTTTGCAATTAGTCCATTCGGACACCTGTGGGCCTATGAATGTTAGGGATGGGCATGGAACAAATTACTTCATCACATTTATTTATGACTTTACCCATTTCAGTTATGTCTATTTAATTTCCCACAAATCAGAAGCAATAAGTTACTTCAAACGCTATATGAATTTAGTGGAATTTCAATTAGACAAGAAGATAAAATCTTTTCGAACTAACCGTGGTCATGAATACTTATCAACCCAGTTTAATAATTTATGTGATGAAAAAGGAATAGTTCATCAGTTGACTATCCCAAATACTCCACAACAAATAGTGTTACGGAAAGAAGAAATAGAACGCTCCTAGAAATGGTTAGGTCAATGATGGCACAAGCTAACCTCCCAATTAGTTACTGGGGTGATGCATTGCTTACTGCCACCTTTGTGCTTAACCGAGTGCCTACAAAATTAGTTACCACTACTTTATATGAGTTATGGATTGGAAGACAGCCCGACCTAAGTGTATTAACACCTTGGGGTTGTGCTGCCTATACACATGATTCCTCTCACAAATATGAAAAACTGGGCCCGAAGGGAAAGAAAAATATCTTTATAAGATATTATTAAATCTCAAAGTATTATGTGTTTATAGGTCAGAAAGACAGTGGGAGTGTAATTGAGTTTGAATCACAAAATGTCACATTCTTAGAGGATGAGTTCCCTAAGAAGGGAGAGGTAGGTCAAGACATAACCTTATTTGAGATAATGGATCAAGAAGTACAAAGATCACTTCATTCGAGTGGGAGAATTTTAGTAGATGATGAATTAGTTTCTCATCAAAGACCTCCTTTATCATCAGATGCGAATGAAAGTAATCCTTCTACATTTAGTGGATGTAACCAAATGGATATTGTTCCAAGTGGGAGCAGGATGAATGATCTTGATCCGAATGGAAGCAACAATGATCCAAATGGGAACAATGATGAATCACAAATAAGACGTGGTTCTCGTAAAAAGATTCCCCGCCGACGATTTGATGTTGAAGGCGGTGAACTATTTATGAGCTCTTACAAAAAGAAAACGAGCCTAAAAATGTAAAAGATGCTCTCTCATGCCCTTCTAAGGATAAATAAACAAAAGGAATGGAAGATGAATTGGAGTCTATGAGAGTAAACAAAGTTTGGGAACTAGTTGACCTCCCTAAAGGACGCAAAGCAATTGGGAGCAAATGGGTTCTCAAAAATTAAGCTTAAGGCTGATGGCACAGTTGAGAGATATAAGGCTCGACTGGTGGCGAAAGGGTATACACAGCAGAAAGGAATAGACTACGAAGAGAATTTCTCGTTTGTTGTACGATTTACCTCAGTTCGCCTGGTTCTAGCTATTATTGCAAGCTTGGATCTTGAATTACATCAGATGGATATAAAGACTGCCTTTCTCAATGGAGAACTAGATGAAAAAATCTATATAGAACAACCTGAGTGTTTCATTGAAAAGGGCCACGAACAAAAGATTTGTAGACTTTTGAAGTCTATTTATGGCCTCAAACAATCTTCAAGGCAGTGGTATATACGCTTTCAGAATATTGTTATATCCAATGATTTTAGCATGATGGATGAAGACCATTGTGTTTATACCTAAAGAATAAGAAACAAGCTTGTTATTTTAACATTGTATGTAGATGACATACTTATAGTTGGAAATGATAAGGAATTTATAACCGAGATAAAGTCATGGTTGTCATCTCAATTTGAAATGAAAGATATGGATAAAGATGCATATATTCTTGGAGTTAAGATTTTAAGAGATCGTCCAAAGAAACTATTGTATCTCTCACAAGAGAATTACATTAGAAAAGTTCTTGAACAATATAATATGCAAAATAGTAGCCCAATTGAAACTCCTATCAGTAAAAGCCATACCTTGGGAAGTCAGATGTGTCCTAAGACTCCTGAAGAGACAGAAAGAATGAGTCGAGTTCCTTATAGGAGCACAGTCGGAAGTCTAATGTACGTTATGGTGTGCACTAGACCTGATATTTGTCAAGCAGTTGGCTTGGTAAGTAGATATCAACCAACCCAGGTTTAGCACATTGTCAAGCAGTAAAGAGGATCATGAGATATCTGAAGGGAACTGCTGATTATGTCTTTTGTTATTAAGGCGGCAAGGATTTGCGATTAGTTAGATACAGTGATGCTGACCGTGGAGGAGATCTAGACGAGAGGAAGTCTACCTCAGGATATGTTTTCTTACTCAGTGATGGCGCCATATCATGGAGTAGTAAGAAAAAATCATGTGTATCACTATCTACGATGGAAGTCGAATACGTGGCTCTCGCATCAGCAGCACAAGAAGCTGTTTGGTTGAAAAAGTGCTTGGAACACTTGTTGGATATCGCTGAAAATACTGAACCAGTATTATTCTACCGTGATAGTGATTCTGCAATATCATCCACCAAAGACCCTAAGTTTCATTGTAAAACCAAACATATAGATATAAAGTATAACTATGCGAGAGACATGGTTAGACGCAAGGTAGTGAATGTGAAGTATCTGTCTACAAAAGATATGTTAGCAGATCCATTGATCAAGCCTTTGTCTAGAGATGCATTTCCGAGACACACTAGGTCTCAAGGCTTGCGTAGACTCTGAGATACTTTATTTTGTTATTTATTTTCCCGTGTTCACAAACTGATGTTCTTTGATTATCAATAAAGTTGATTTACATACATACATATTTTTATTGTTGAATGTTATGTGCATTCCTTCTTTTTTTTGATAAGTATGCCGGGTAGACAAGAGCTTCGCCTTCTCACACAGGCAACCACCTCCTTATCTTAGTGATGTGTGGAGATGAGACATGGTTTTAAGCAAAATTATCATAAGGATAATTTGAGAGCTATTCGTTTAAAATCAGAATGTCGCTTAAATAATGACATAAGGTCATTAGGGTGAAAAACGTTCACTTAGTCTACCTTGTGAGGCAGATGTGAGTTAAATATGATTTTGTAGATCAAGGAACTCAAATTTAGATACTTATGGTGTCTAAATATCATCTGTACAACATTCCTTATGAGACAAAGACATACGCTCCTTGGAAAAAAAGAGAAAATGATGTAGCACATGTTTCATACCATGTGTGCTAATGTCGACCAATTGGGTTAACATAAGTCCATTCTCAACTTATTGTTGTGTGAGACCCACAGCTTTTATGATGGCTCAAGATTTTGTACCCTTAGAGACTCCGATCAGATACTTGAGATTTCGTGTGATGTTAGCTATCTTAGTGTGTTTCCAAAAGACCATGTATACAAATTCGGTCTAGCGGAGCATATCTAGAAAAGCAGTCATACTAATATTAAGGGGATCGTGAGAAGAGGAAGATCATTGATGGAATCTCATTTATTTGTATTCATTGGTGCACCAATTATAACTTATGAGTTATGATTGTGAATACAAAAAATAATGATATATGAGATTTTGAGACTATATCAAATGTGATTTATATGATTTAGGGTACTTTATACTTTATGATCTACTTGTAGGTTTGACTCAACGAGAGGCTATATACTCCTAACACATGTATAGCACTTAGCTCTCACAATATGTTGGTCGCACAGTCTACTTCCCTGTATGAATGATTGAGCAGATGAGAATATGTTTCTCAGATTAGATGAGCACTCCCATTATGTGTGAGTGGGAGATGTAGGAAAATTGGGTCCACCCATAAGGTGCTTTAAGGCCCAATAGGGTTATTAGTTAACCCTAATATTCTCCTATAAAAGTACACATATAGTGTACAACATAGAAGAGAGAAAATTAGTATTTTCCCACGTTCTCTTCTCCCAAAATCAGATGAGGGGTTTAGACTGTAGAATTGGGGTTGCTCCAACACATCGTGACAATCACCGCCGACCAATAATTCCAGCCGTGGTTCAATCCATTTTCGCTTCCGCTTCACGAATAACAAATAAGTTCTCGTTTTTACGATTTACGTGCTAATCTAATATGTTTAGATTAACGTGTTCAAACAATTTGAATTTGTGATTTTGAATTATTCTGGACAAGGTGGGTTGCTCTGATGGTAAGCACCCTCCACTTCCAACCAAGAGGTTGTGAGTTCGAGTCACCCCAAGAGCAAGGTGGGGAGTTCTTGGAGGGAAGGATGCCGAGGGTCATTTGGAAACAGCCTCTCTACCCCAGGGTAGAGGTAAGGTCTGCGTACACACTACCCTCCCCAGACCCCACTAGTGGGATTATACTGGGTTGTTGTTGTTGTTGTTGTACTTGAGCTAAGTACTTCCTACGAGAAAATAGTATGGGTAGAAAATAATTCCAAACAAGTAGGTTTTTTGGTTGTACTATTCTATTCTTGATTGTTACGGGTCTATATATTATACTCTTTTTGATTAGTTATTAACTGATGATTTTCATAACTATAAATGATCAAACGATAGTATATTTATCACGACTGACTTTTCCTATTAGCAAGGCAAGTGAAATTTGCTCTCCCTTCCTATCTTAATAGCAAGGCAAGGAAAAATTGCTTTTACTTTCCAAAGGGAGGTTGAAATATGTTACAAAATATACGTCACTAGAGATGAATTGTATTATAGGTGGCCTAATACTTATTATGTGGAATAGCCATGTTGTGACAAAATGACGGTTGAACTAAGGGCAAAGTAGTTCAGCTCTTTATCTGTGAAATATAGCCTTAAAATCGGTGATTGTTCTCATAAAAGATTGGAAATGCGATGGACTTCGGGGAGTGGACTAAAAAACTTATTCCTCAACAATTTATTTGGTTAAGATCGAGTTACATAAGTCCACGCACTAAGCCACCAAGTATAATACTTTGTTTAATTTGTAACTTGATTAGCTAGTTTTTATATGGGTTCTTTGCTTTCCCTGTATAGTCAGTATCCCACTTCGTTTTCATTTTAAAAATATTTAGCTATCGTTTGGATATAGATTGGGTTGAAACTTGAGAAAAGAGTTTTTGAAATTGTGTTAAAAAAAATCTTTAGAAGTTGAAGTTATGTTTGGATATTCATTTTATTTTATTTTTTAAAACTTGAAGTTTTGTGAGCGAAAATAATTTTTTACCCAAGAACTACCCTAAACCAGATTTTGGCAACTTGAAAATATTTTTTAAATTTTTTTCAAAAATCGATCATATTCCATGAACAAATATAGACCAACCCTCATGATTGTGTACTGGCACATTATTGATCATCACAAGACTTGAAATCGGGCAATTGAAGCTAAAGTATTATCAGGAAAAATGGCTTGAGGCAAAGTTTTTATCCCAAGAATGACACTTACTCCATCTGGTGCAAGAATTCCTTTTAAGTTCTAAAGAAGCCAATTCTCAGTCATGGTGTAACGATCCGGCCGGTCGTTTCGAGAGTTGTAGCCCTATTCCCCCCATTTACTGTTCATTCCCTCCTTAATTATTGTTATGGGACTTGCCGGGGTAGTTGGTTCGGGTCCGGAGAGGTTTCGGAATAAATTGAGACATTTAGTCTCAAGGTTGGAAACTTAAGTTGAAAAGGCTGGCCGGATGTTGACTTATGTGTAAACGACTCTGGAATGGAGTTTTGATGGTTTTGTTAGATCCGTTGGGTGATTTTGGACTTAAGAGTGCATCTGGATTGTGAATTGGAGGTCCGTAGTTGAAGTAGGCTTGAAATGACGAAAGTTGGAAATTTAGAAGTCTGACCGAGGGTGGACTTTATGGTTACCGGGCTCGGATTGGGGTTCCAGGAGTTGGAGTAAGTCCGTGGTGTCATTTGTGACTTGTGTGCAAAATTTTAGGTCAATCGAACGTGTGATAGGTTTCGGCATCGAACGTGAAAATTAGAAGTTCAAAGTTTATTAGGCTTGAATCGATGCGCGGTTCGTGGTTTTAGCATTGTTTGATGTGATTTGAAGGCTTGATTAAGTTCATATCGTATTTTAGGACTTGTTGGTATATTTGGTTGAGGTCTCAGGGGCCTCTGTGAAGTTCAGGCAATTATTGGATCAAGTTTGGAGTTTAAAAGGGGTGTTGTGGCTGGAGTTTGTTGGTGCAATCGCACCTGCGGAGCTTTGGTCGCAGGTGCGAGCTGGGAAGCACAGATGCGGCCAGGACTGAGGAAGGTTGTGGTCGCAGGTGCGAGATGGGAAGCACAGATGCGGCCAGGACTGAGGAAGGTTGTGGTCGCAGGTGCGAAGGATTGTCCGCACCTGCATGGAAACGGAAGCGGAAGCAAAGGGTTTATCACAGAGGCGGGGTTGGCTGGACTATTGGAGGGTCGCAGGTGCGAGAGAAATGCTGCATCTGCGAGCCCACAGACGCGTGATTGGTTCCGCAGAAGCGAAAGAGCTGGAAGGGGTATTCGCAGAAGCGAAAGTGCTGGAAGGCGTGTTCGCAGAGGCGACCTTCATTTGCGTAGGAGCGCACCCGCAGATGTGGAGACTTGATCACAGGTGCGCGAGGTCGGGAGTGGAGTGTTTTTCGCAAAAGCGGATTTTTGGACCGCAGAAGCAAGAAAGCCTGGGCAGATTATTATATCGAGGGTTCCGTGTATTTTTTTCATTTTTGAACATTCCAAGATCGGGATTAGGCGATTTTGGGAGGGATTTTGAATGGATTCTTGAGGTAAGTCACTTGTGGTTAAATTTACTCAATAATTATGTTCTCCCATTAAATTTCCCACCTAGATTGTGTGGTTTTGAGATGTAATTTTGGGAGTTGAGGCTAGGGATTTGGAGAGTTTAAATTGGGGATTTGGATGTCTATTTGGTATTGGATTCTGGTAAATTTGGTATGGTTGGACTCATGGTTGAATGAGCTTTCGGATTTGTGACTTTTGTTGGATTTCGAGACGTGGGCCCAGGGGCGGCTTTTGAGTGAACTTTTTGACTTTTAATTAAGAACTTAGTAATTTCATGCAGAATTAATTCCTTTATCTCGTGTTGATTGTATCGAACTGTTTGTGACTAGATTCGAGGTATTTGGAGGTTGTTTCGCGAGGCAAAGGCTTGTTGGAGTAGAGTTTCACACAGTTTGAGATAAGTAATACTTCTAAACTTGGTTCTGAGGGTATGAAATCCCGAATTTCGTGTTATGTGATTAGTGTTGAGGTGACGCATGCGCTAGGTGGAGGGCATGTAGACGTGTACCGTAAGAATTAAGATTCGATCGATTCCATGGAAATGGATAGTTGATTAATCTTGTTGTGATCAGTATTTTACCTTGTGAATAGAACAATTGAGCTGTCAATCATGTTAGAAATCCCGTTTAGGATACATGTTGAACTATTTGCTTAACTTGCCATTTTATACTCAGTCACAACTATTGTTTGCATAATATGTCTCAGTCTCTGTTGTCCTTATTTGCTACGTCATATCATTATTGTTTGGGCTGAATAACATGATTTTGGTGATCCCGAGAGACTGGAGAGATCAGTGACTGAGCGAGAGTGAGGGTTACTGTGATTGCTATTTATGGGATTGGGTCGCACGCCGCAGTATGCCTTATTGATTGATGCCATGATTTGGCTTATTATAGCGCTTGGGATGGATCGGCCCTTCCGGAGTCTGCACATCCACAGTGGGTACAACTGCTAGCAGTTATTTACATTTGGGCTGGATGTGCCCTGGTTTATTTGCATTTGGGCTGGATCTGCCCTGTTTTACTTGTATTTGGGCTGGATCTGCCCTGTTATGTGTTGAGATTTATTGCAAATATGAAAGCATGTCTAAATTCTTGTACCTCTACCCGTTAAATTATGAATTACCGAGATATCACTGTCATATTTTCCATAACTTTCCGTGTTGTTAAATGTTGAAAGTGGACTGTAATAATTGGACTCGTCACTACTTTCAGTCCAAAGGTTAGATTTGTTACTGTCACGACCCAAAATCCATTAAAGGCCATGATGGCGCCGGACACCGCCGTCAAGCAAGCCAAAAATAAATACTTGATTTGGTTCTCATTTTAATATTTTTGAAATCATATTTTCCTTCGATGAAATAGTAAAACATGGAATTCACAGTGTAAATAATAATATTCTTAACAATTTCAATACAGAATAACCCATAATCACCCCAAAACCCGGTGTCACAAGTGCATGGGCATCAGCTAAGAAGTAAAAATAAAGTACAACATTTGTCCGGAATACAACTTAGACAGGAAAAATACAAATAACTCTGAAGGAGACTCTGCTGGCTGCGGGTCGTAATATGGAATGCAGCTCACGTAAGTCCCCGCATGCATACACGCCTCTGCTCTCACAAGGCCACTAGTCACATATGTACCTGCACAAATGTGCAGCAACTGTAGTATGAGTACATAATTAATGCGTACCTAGTAAGTATCTAGCCTAACCCCGGAGAAGTAGTGACAAGGGGTCGACATCGACACTCACTAATGGTCCAATAATATCAGGTACAGTAAAAAGGTAAGTAAATATGAGGCAGGGTAAATAAGTGAGATAAATAAGTATAAATCACGTGGTACACGAGGAACTCAAGCTCTACATTAGAAATTCTCTCCTTAATCGGAGCATGTATATAGATATAGTGGATCTCATCAGATAGATTGTCATAACTCAAATCGGGAAGACTCACAGATACACCGACTTCTTGCCAAATATTACGCACAATTCCATGAGGATATGATATAGGAAATGCCGAGGCGTACGACCCGATCCAACATAAATATTTAAACTGTGCACTGCCGAGGGTTGAACGACACGAATCATAGATACATCTATTAAACTGTCGAGGCGAACGACCCGCTCCCATGAGAGTGTGGTACATAAATCTAGCCGAGGCGAATGGCCCGATACCATTAGAATAAGAAGCTTTGACGGGTCCTTGACCCCACTTATGAATAAACGTGTGAGTTGTAATTTCTTTAACAAAAACCTTTCAATGAAGTATATATATATATATATCACGGAAACATGCCGTAGGAGAAGTAAAGTTATTCGGTGACTAATCGTGAAATCGTGAAGTCTCTATAATAGCAAGTCTAGTCTCAAGTAGAAATGTAAAATAAGGAATTAAACAAGCAAGGATAATCCCTATAGTACAAGTACAACCTAAGTCTACCCAAACAATAATCTAACTTCGTACGGACTCTCATCACCTTGTGCGTACGTAGTCCCCGCAACAAGTTGTACACATCAAATATACCACCTAGGGGTAGTTTCCCCCTCATAGAGTTAGACAAGAGACTTACCTCGCTCCGAAATTTATATCCGGGTCCAAAGCCCTCTGATACCTCAAATCGATGCCCGTTGCTCCAAACTAGTCAAACAATGTGCAAACCAATAAAAATATACTCTAATACTCATAACAAATCATTTTAGACAAATTCCCAACTCCGTTCGAAAAGCCGATAAAGTGACCCTCGGGCCCACGTGCCCGAATTCCAAAAATGTTCGAAGATAAATATTACCCATAACATTATGAACTCAAATATATGATTTATTCTCAATTTTATGCCCAAATTCGCGATAAAAATCCAAGAATACCAATTTCTAGGTTTTTCTTCAAAATCTCAAATTTCTACTAATTTCCATGTTTAAATCCATATATAAACCATGTATTTAACCCAAAATGAGAAGAAGTCACTTACCCCATAATAGAGGATGAATATGGCACTCCAAACCTGCTCCAAAATTGGCTCCCATGGACAAAATAAAGTGAAATTGAACCCAACTCTTGTTTTAAAGAAAACACTGCCCAGCCACGATTTCCGCTTATGCGGTTCATCAGCCGCTCATGTGGCTCCGCACCTGCGAAAATTGCATCGCAGGTGCGGTTCAAGCTCGGCCCAACAGCCCCCTCATCTGCGCCCCATGCAGCGCATCTGTGTTTCCGCTTCCGCGATCCTCAAGCGCATCTGCGCGCTCGCACCTGCACGTTTGTGCCCGCTTCTGCAACCCCAAGACATTTGGCCAATTTTTCTTCTGCGCTTGCCTTGCCGCTTCTGCGGCGTCGCACCTGCAGCCCTTTTTCCGTAGGTGCGATTACACCATAACTCAGGCCCTTCATCAACACATCAAAACTCCAAGTTGATCCATTGACCACACGAAATCACCCCGAGGCCCTCCGGACCTTAACCAAATATACCAACACATCCCAAAACACATTACAAACCTAGTCGATGCCTCAAATCGCGCTAGACAACATCAAAACTATGAATCACCCTTCAATTCAAAATTAATAAACTTTGAAATTCAAACTTCTACAATCGATTCCGAAACCTATCAAATCACGTCCGATTGACCTTAAATTTTTCACACAAGTCATAATTGATATTACAGACCTACTCTAACTTCCGGAATCGGAATCCGACTCCGATATCACAAAGTCCACTCCCGGTCAAATTTTCCTAAAACCTTCAAATTCTAGTTTTCTCCAAATGACCTCAAAATGACTTATGGACCTCCAAATCTATATCCGGACACGCTCCCAATACCAGAATCACCATACGGAGCTATTCCCAGGCTCGAAATTCCAAACGGATATTAATAAAATTGAAATTCACTTCAACCTAAATTTAGAAAATTCTTCCAAAAATACCAACTTCCATAATAGGCGTTGAAACGCTCCTGGGTCATCCAAAACTCGGTCCGAATATACACTTAAGTCCAAAATCATCATACGAACCTATTAAAACCTTCCAATCCCGATTCCAAGATCGTTTAGTAAAAATCAAACCTTAGTCTATTCTTCCAACTTAAAGCTTCCCAAATTAGAATTTTCTTCCCAAACTAACTCCGAACTTCCCGAAATTCAATTCCAACCATATGTAGAAGTCATAATACCTGAAGTGAAGCTACTCAAGGCTTCAAACCACCGAACGACGCGCTAAAGCTCAAAATAATCGGTCGGGTTATTACGGTTACTTATTGAGTTGGTTGTACTCACGTTACACCCTATCCAGGTGTTTTCGGTCGCGGTGGTTGCTGATTTGCAGAGTCCAGACCTTCAGAGATCATCGAGGTAGCTGCTTGGCATTTGCAGACCTTGACTCTCCTCCCTTATCTTTCAGTTTATTTATTCCGTTTTACTTTCTAGACAGTGTACCAGACTTTGTCATTTCGTAGATGCTCATATACTCAGTGATAGAAAAATGTGGAGGTCGAGTATTAGAGTTGTAGGTTAGGATGTAGTTGAGTCTTGACTTATTTCATACCATTGTGGGACTAGCCAGGTAGGGGTTTTGTCTAAGATAGCTAGTGACAATGTTGTGTTTTACTACTTCGCTTTTTAATGCATGTCCTATTTACTAGCTATCGCTTTTGCTTTGCATCTTTTTTTTTTGCATTTCATGGTGTTTCTATTTTTCCTATGATTGTTGTGGTGATACTAATTGTCTCCTTTTGTCCTTTTGTCTTTTTATTTTCTTGAGCCGAGGGTCTTTCGGAAACAGTCTCTCTACCCCTTTGGGGTAAGGGTAAGGTCTGCGTACACACTACCCTCCCCAGACCCCATTAGTAGAATTTTACTGGGTTGTTGTTGTTGTTATTGTTGTTGTCATGTACTCAGTGACATCCCGATTTTAGGAAGAATTTATGTATTGAGTTATGATTTCCTATCCTGTTTTAAGAGATTTTCCTTTATTTAAATTGTTTTAGCATCTTTCAAAGATTTAAAGTGTTGGAAATGTCTGAATAGTTGGCTTGCCTAGTACCATGATAGGCGCCATCACGACGGGTTGGTTTTGGGTCATGACACATGGTATCTCTTGCCATGACCATTAATAAAAGCCAAGATCAATCATTGTATAATGTGGGATTATTTTTGAAGAAGCTGGTGTTTACTCATAGACAACTATATGTTGCACTATCACGAGTAACAACTAGAAAAGGGTTGAAGATCTTATGTTATGATGAAGATGGGAATATAACAAATGAAGCTACAAATGTAGTGTATAAAGAAGTTTTTCGTAATTTAGAGGATAAAAGTTTGTAATGAATAAGTAGATCAAATGAGCAGTAACAACAAGTCTCATATACATACTCAGAATATAGATACGTATCTTAAAGACAAACATAAAGTTGATTGAGGTAAACATTCTTCTATATTTAATCTACTTTGATATATCCAATGCAGCTTAAGTAAATTCCTGGTCACAATTTAATACTTTTATTTTCTAAAATATCTATTTATATTTGCAGGCACTCACTTTATTTAAATTGTACAGTTTCAAAAAGATGGATTAGCAACCATCATTTCACTTTTCATTGGTTGATGAGATGTTTAATTGGAAGTGCAAGACATAGATTCTTAGTGGTGTTCATTTTCAAGAAGATATTCACAGATAAAGTATAATCTATAAAATTAATATTCGATAAGTCATACCTAAGTATTTTCCCTATATTAGATGTAGTTGTAGTATGAACAAACGCAAGGATTTTCTTCTTCTTGATTTTCCTGCAACAAACTAAAATACAGACAGTAAATCTTATATCATTATCTCTACTTCTCTTTTTGGGGCTCAATGTTCTAGTGTTGATGGGTACGTTGTTATATATGCTAATGTTTGAGTATCAAGTGTAATAAGGCGGTCTTCTAGAGAGGTTTTGCAGGGTTTTTTTTTCTTCTTAAAATATTATCGACATCAGCAATGCTAAGGTCCTTTGTTTTATAAATTAACTTGAGATATTTCTGATGTAGATAGATGTTCATGCTGGTGAATTTTCAGTATTGGTTGTCGTTGGAATAACTGTAATGGGTGTTGCCATCCTTCATGCAACTTTGTATGCATGGTTAGGGGTGGATTCATTGTCTTCTCTTGTATTATGTATCAATACACTAAAACTTATTACTTGCTAGCGATGAATTATGTGTTGATTGAACTTGAGAATAAGGGTGTAAAAAATAGCAACTGCTTGGCTCTCTATCTTTTCATCTATAATGCGATTTTTCATATTAAATAACTTTAAAGGGTATAGTTTAAATATTTCTAAATCACGTGAATGATTTGGCAGGCATACTATATATTGGATGAACTTGTGATTGCTGGTGAACTCAAAACATCAAGCAAGAAAATTGTTGCACGTCTAATTGCTTACACACTTAATAATGTATTCGCAGGGTAATGATACAATATTCTTTACTAATCTTCAAACTGAATCTTGTCGAGGCTGCCAAAGAAGAGGCAAGTTCTATTAGTAACATTATCGCTGTTGGGTTTTGTTAATTAAAACAAATGAGGTGCGAATGGAAAATGGTGGAAAAAGAAATTGAGGGAAATGAAATTTTGAGTTAGTTCATTTTACAAAAGAACTTTGTCCCTAATTAGATAAAATGAGGAAAATTCTTGTGCTTATATATGGAAGCACTTCTTCTAACTCTTAAAGAGTTGAGAAGAGAGCAAGCCTCGCATCGTCGCTCGCTCGGCTCGACTTCGGCTTTGGCTTTGAATTCGGATTCGGATTCGAAAACTGTTGCACGTCTGATTGCTTACACACTTAATGATGCATTCGTAGGGTAATGATACAATATTCTTTACTAATCTTCAAATTGAATCCTGTCGAGGCTGCCAAAGAAGAGGCAAGTTCTATTAGTAACATTTTCACTGTTGGGTTTTGTTAATTAAAACAAAAGAGGTGTGAATGAAAAATGGTGGGAAAAAAAATAGAGGTAAATAAAATTTTGAATTAGTTCATTTTACAAAGGAAATTTGTCCCTCATTGGATAGGAAGAGGAAAATTCTTGTGCTTATATATGAAAGAATTTCTTCTAGCTCTTAAAGAATTGAGAAGAGAGCAAGCCTCGCGCCGTCGTCTTCGTCACTCGCTCGGCTTCGGCTTCGAATTCGGATATAGCTTGTGCGATAAGTAAGCTTAGTAGATATACAAGTAATCCCAACCACGCTCATTGGATAGCAATAAAACGAGTATTGGGGTATTTAAAATATACCCAAGACTATGCATTGCATTACAATAATTATCCCGCAGTTATTGAGGGATATAGTGATACAAATTGGATCACCGGTTCAACAGAATCAAAATTCACAAGTGGATACGTTTTTACCATTGGTGGAGGAGCAGTGTCTTAGAAGTCGTCCAAACAGACATGCATCGCCCGCTCTACAATGGAGTCTGAGTTTATAGCTTTAGACAAGGCTGGTGAAGAAGTTGAATGGCTCCGGAATTTATTGGAAGATATTCCATTTGGCCCAAACCTTTGGTACCTATATGCATACATTCCGATAGTCAAGCGGTAATAGGAAGGGCGGGGAGTGTTATGTATAACGGGAAATCTCGTCACATACGACGAAGACATAATACCATTAGACAACTACTCTCTAGTAGAATTATCACAATTGACTATGTAAATTCAAAAGATAATATATTGGATCCGCTTTAAAAAGGCCTAACTAGAGAGGCGGTTGAGAAGTCATCAAAAGGAATGGGACTATGGCCGATGACAAGTCACTGTGGCGGTAACTCTACCTAGAAGACTGGAGATCCCAAGATCTAGGTTCAAGGAGATCAAACAAAGTTATTAGTGATGGTTTAACATTGTCAAATAAAAGTTTTTGGTCCATTCTCATGATGAAGACAATGTTCAGTACCAAGGATAAAGTGTTAAGGCTTTTTAATGGTTTCTACGTTTGATACGGGGTATATTAAATAGTGTATCTATGTGATAACACGTTTAGGAATCACCTATGTAAGTGTAAAGTATAAGTCGCTTCATGGAGAAGTTTGTAAGGCCAGTTCTCTATGCACTCATGAAACCAGGCGGTGTTCATGGCTGAAACGAACACAACAATGAGAATCAAAGACGGTTAAGGGTTGACTGCATGACGTATGGCTGTCTAGGTATATACCAAAGTTCGACGGTTCAAAGATATCAAATCTACCGATTAATCGAGTATATCCGACATATGTTCACTGCGGAAAGTTCAAAGGAAAACCTACTTATTCAGATGCGATTAATCCTTACTTGCGAATCACACAGGTTTTTCATGCATTATTTCTCTGGATAGCCATTTCTCATTCATGTGGGGGTTGTTGGGTTTTGTTAATTAAAATAAAAGAGGTATGAATTCAAAATGGTGGGAAAAGAAATGGAGGGAAATGAAATTTTGAATTAGTTCATTTTACAAAGGAACTTTGTCCCTCATTGGATAGGAAAAGGAAATATCTTGTGCTTATATATGGAAGCACTTCTTCTAGCTCTTAAAGAGTTGAGAAGAGAGCAAGCCTCGCGCCGTCGTCGCTCGCTCGCTCGGTTTTGACTCCGGCTTTAGATTCGGTCAATTGATATGATTAATTGATAATTTTTTGAACCAAATTTATTTTTCTTTTCCATCATTTAATATTTTCTTTTCTAATATTTTTGCACGAAAAATATGAATTTTGAATCAATGGTTGAATTCGCGACCAAACATTCCATTCAACATAAATTCAAATAATTTATACGGAATAGACACCTTATCAACGAACAGGCACCTTTGCACCTATTGGGACTCAACTTCGCTGGCTATAAATAGAGAGGCTTAGCCTCATTTTCCACCACCAAAATCTGAAATATCCCTCCTCTATCTTCTGCATTCTACATCGTTTTTAAAGTAAAAACGTGAGCATTTTGTGTGATTTGCTCCGCCATTTGAGTTCGCCGAAGTTCTGTGATTTGAAGTGCCGCTATCACAGAATAGTTATTTCATTCTATTCTGGGAGGAATTAATCTGAAATGTTGGGAAACTTCTTGAGCTTGTCTTGACTCTCTTCTTTGAAAAATAGGACTTTTCTTAGATGGTTTGGCATGCTTAGCTTTTGATCGTCGAGTCATCGGTCCGAGGAAAGAAAAGGCTCGCCTTTGGAATAAAAAAGGAACTCGCTAGGCCCAAAACTCTTCCTAAATCTTGAAATTGTTGAGCCACATGCCACCATGAACTAAGGATTGGATGGGTTGAGCTCTCAACTGTTCATAGTCAGCAGTGGAAAAGGGTGTAGCTTCGATTGCTAAAGTTGCCCTCTCATGGTTGAAGACAACAACAACAACAACAACAACAACAACAACAATAACATACCTAGTATTATCCCACACCGTGGGGTCTGGGGAGGGTAGTGTGTACGCATACCTTACCCTACCTTATGAGGATAGAGAGGTTGTTTCCAATAGACCCTCGTCTCAGGAAAGCATAAGCCCACATTAATGGAAATATTAACAAGAAAGGACAGTACCAAAAAGTCATATAAAAGTAAAATAAAAATAACAAGATAGTAAGGTGCTCAACAATAAAAGAAAATATTGGTTAGTCATAAAACTCTACTACCAACAGAAAACGAGACTCCGTGCCAATACTACTGTCATGAACACCCTAGACTACCTACTCTACTACCTTAATCCTCGACCTCCATACCTTCCTATCAAGGGTCATGTCCTCGATCAGCTGAAGATGCGCCATGTATTGCCTAATCACCTCTTCCTACCTCTTCTTTGGCCTACCTCTACCTCTTTGTAGGCCCTCCAATGTCAACCTCTCACACCTCCTCATCGGGGTGTCTGTGCTCCTCCTCCTCACATGACCAAACCACCTAAGTCGCACTTCTCGCATCTTGTAATCAATAGGGCCCCCACCTTGTCACGAATAACCTCATTTATGATCCTATCTAACCTGGTATGCTCGCACATCCATCTCAATATCCTCATCTTTGCTACCTTCATCTTCTAGACATGAGCGATCTTGACTGGCCAATACTCAGCCCCATACAACATTGTTGGTCTGACCACAACTCTGTAGAACTTACTTTTAAGTTTCGGTGGCACCTTTTTGTCACACAAAACACCGGAAACGAGTCTCTATTTCATCCAACCCGCCCCAATACGATGTGTTACATCTTCATCAATCTCTCCATCTCCCTGAATAATAGACCCAAGGTACTTAAAACTTCCTATGTTAGGGATGACCTGCGAGTCCAGCCTCACCTCCCTTTCCCCTCCCTGAGTCTTGCCACTGAACTTACACACCAAGTATTCTATCTTGGTCCTGCTCAACTTAAAACCTTTAGACTCCAGGGTCTGCATCTATACCTCTAATTGCGCATTCACACCATCTCGCGTCTCGTTAATCAATACAATATCATCTGCAAATATCATGCACCACGGCACCTCCCCTTGGATGTGGCGCGTCAGTACGTCCATCACCAGAGCAAACAAAAAAGGGCTGAGTGCCGACCCCTGATGCAACCCCATCATAATCGGAAAATGGTAAGAGTCCCTACCCACCGTCCTCACTCGGGTCTTTGATCCATCATACATATCCTTAATCAACTTAACGTAGGCAACGAGTATACCCCTAGCCTACAAACATCTTCATAAAACCTCTCTCAAAACTTTATCGCACGCCTTTTCTAAGTCGATGAACACTATATGCAAGTCCATCTTTCTTTCCCTATACTACTCCATCAATCTCCTAACAAGGTGGATGGCTTCTGTAGTCGAACGCCCGGGCATATACCCCAACTGGTTCTCAAAAATAGACACACTCCTCTTCACCCTTAGCTCTACCACTCTCTCCTAGACATTCATAGTATATCTAAGCAGCTTGATACCTCGATAGTTATTGCTATTTTGGATATCACCCTTGTTCTTATATACAGGAACCATTATGCTCCACCTCTACTCTTCGGGCATATTTTTTGTTCTAAAAATGACATTAAATAACCTAGTGAGTCACTCCAGGCATGCCTTGCCCACACTCTTCTAAAACTCTACTGGGATTTCATCCGGCCCGATCGCTTTGCCCCTGCTCATCTTATGCATAGCCCCCTCAACTTTATCAATTCTAATCTGCCTAAAGTACCCAAAGTCACAACGACTCCCGGCCACCGAACTCTGAAATGTGACCAAGTTCTCCCTCTTCTTCAGGAAATTCGAGTTTGCTATCACCAAATCAAATGTTCTAGAAAAGTCCAGCAGAGATGTTTCTCCTCCGTTTCTATCTCCAAAACTAAAGCCACCATGCACATCATCATACCCCCCAAACGTCGCTCCAATGTGGCCGTTAAAATCTCCTCATATGAAAATCTTCTTGGTATGCGGGATACCACGCACTATCTCATCCAAATCCTCCTAGAAACACCTCTTGACTTCCACATCCAAGACTTCTTGGGGTGCGTACGCACTGATTATGTTCAAAGTAAAACCTCCAACAACTAGCTTAATAGTCATCAGCCTGTCATTCACCATCTTAACCTCCACCACTAGTTCACGGAGGTCCTTATCAACCAAGATACCTACCCCGTTCCTGCCCCCACCCTCCATAATACCATAGTTTGAACCTGTCCACATCCCGCGCATTATCTCCTACCCACCTAGTCTCTTATACACAAGCTATATTAACCTTTATTTTCTCGAGAATCTTCGCTAACTCTACAGATTTTCCAATCAAAGTTCCTATGTTCCAAGACCCCACTCTCAGCCTAGCAGCTCCCTTAGCCCTTTTACCCCCCGCACCCCCTCCCCCGCATTGACACCCCCGAGGACAAGACCTTACCCTACCATCGTTCACCAAAGTCACTATAATCTAGGAGTCACTATGCAAGCACTATCCCGAAAACAAGAAACAAAATAAAATGAATTAGCGAAATATAATCTACCACTAAATGTCGCAAAACAGGTGAAGAAATAAAATAAAGGAACTAACGAGAACTATAATCTACAACTAAAGGTCAGAAAAATAAGTGAATAAATAAAATAAAGGAACTAAAGGAAACTAATATTCTACAACTAAAGGACAGAAAGATAGGTGAAGAAATACAATAAGCACCCTCATGGTTGAATGTGAAAAAGATATAGAGTTTTTCGAAAAAACCTGCTAGTGGAGGAAGACCATTATTGATGGGACATTTTGATCCCCTTTTCCTCTCATCCTCCCCCGGTTCTGATTCAGGAAAGGGTCAACGTAATGATCTTATTTCGAAGCAATCTCTGGAGTTTTCCCCGCGGATCTTCCAGACGTAGAGCGCGCAAGGCTTTGAACCCAAATACGTTACCTACAGTGGAAGTAAACATGTTGGTAATAGAACCAAAATGGCCTGAAAAAAACGTAATAGGCTTCTACTCTAGGCTCGTTTGCTTTCTTAGTGCTGACACCCTAGTATGCCGATCAACCAATGAAACGGCAAAAGAACCTTTTTTTACTTTTATTTTGGTCATGTTGCTTCAGTGAATGAAAATGCTCAATAAAGCGGGTACGCTCGAAGTGCTTTCTCCTACTATGGTGGAGTTTACCAAGAACTCTAAATGTTTGGAGCGTCGGTTCTGTTTCATGTGACGTCAACTCAAGGAAGATTCGAGGGGGCCTTTCGCTGCCAGATGGGCAGATGGAGCTGTTAGAAAGAAGTACCGATCATCGGGAAGAGAATGGGAATGAATCATTTTTTGGGGAATAAGCACTCTTGTCGCATCTGGAGTTGTAGATAGTAGGGGAAATCTCCTTTCGAGTTGTTAGAAAAAACACCTTCCTATTTGAGTAAGGAATGAATATCGGACCCTATTGACTTTGAACCGACGACCGGGCCTAGTGGTGCTTGCGGGCGAAAATTTCTGGATAGGTATCCTACATCTGAACCGAATTCTTTATGGTTAAAGAATCTCTTTCTAGTTGCTCTGGAATAATTAGGAGATTGTCTAGAAGAAATACGGGGTTCTACTTCTGGCGGCAACATGTTTGTCCAGAGAAATGAAAGGAGCTCTTAGAAAGGTAACTGAATGCGTATCCAGGACAAGGGGCTAGCGCGCATTGGCTTTCTCTGATAGAGGCTCGCTTCTTCAACTGATTTTCTTATCCCTTTACCTGTCTTTGACTTCAGTCGGGCATTTCCTTATCTTCTTTGATCGTCGTTGCTCACGAGCCCTAGGTCTATGAAAATTTCTTGTGTTTCCCCTTCTTTCTTCGACGAAGGCATACACGCATCGATAGGGGCACACTTTGAGTACCAAACTTTCTGTCTGAAGCAAATGCTGGAAGTCCAAGATGGTGGTTTGGAACATCTAAGAGAACACATGATCGACGCTCTCTTCCCTTGGTAAAGAGGAATTTCAAATCTAAATCAATCATTTGATCAAACAAAAAAAGTACTATCGACGGAATCAATCGTACATTCACTGATGTGGACCGGATTTTATAAAGCACCTTTTCTCTGGCTAGGAATAATAAAAAAACTAGGAATAGCTTGAGACAAAACTTGATCATAACTTGAGACAAAATATTCTGCTTTTTAAGGTGGACTAATCCTTTCAAGCCAAGTACTTCTTTAGCATTTATTCCAGTATGTTGTAACAACTCAGCTATCCAAATGAACAATTCGCTGGTGAGTAAGCTTGCAAGGTATCACGTACAAATTGGAAAAAAAGAAATACGAGGATGTATTGTTCAAAGTCCAGATCACACAATACCGATATGGAGAGTTGACCACTCATCAACTACAGAAACACCTAGGATTACAACAGAAGAGTTTCCTGATCTCCAACTCAAAAAAATGGATTCACCTAGTCATTACAGAAAAGATCATTTTGCAAATTATATATCATGTGGTCGAATTCACATTTTTTGCAGTAGAAACAACAATTTTTCCATCAATGTGGAACCTGCACCTTATAATTCTGTGTTGGAATCAATATAGATACAATCACGGTTTTGCAAAACGAGATTGGCGAGGAAAATTAAAAGGACCATCTGATCTTTCTCTGCTGCTCGGACCATTTGATCTTTCTTTAATTTACTGCTCTTCATTGATACTCCCTCATTCATATCATGAAGCACTGAAGCTACATATACAGTAACACATCAGTAAAAAAATTCAGTTAACTTCAACAGATGAATTAAGAAAGATAAATACTTATCTATCTGTCAAGTTGCTTCCTTTTATTAGTGAACACAAAGAAGGTGAATAATGAACTATTATTCAATGTGACTTTCTTCCTTATAAATTGTACTCAAAACTTTGATGTTTAATTTTTTTATATTGTTTATAGGTCTTGGAGAACACCATACTTCTAAGCTAGCTTCACAGCTACTGGAGAAATTTCTTAGAATAATATTGTCATTTGGTCTTGAATCGTACTTAGGCCCCAATATTAATCCCAACGAAATGCATCTATTTATTTTTTATTTTTTATTTTAATTTTTTTGAATTCAATCGCTAAATTTAATATGCAATATACATATGTTTCTATTATCTCTCTCCGCTCTTTTCTCTTTTGAATTGGTCCGCGCATCACGCGGGTACATGTACTAGTTTATTTGGTTAAGATCGAGTTACATAAATTCACTGACAAAGCCACCAAGTATAATACTTTGTTTAATTTGTAACTTGATTAGCTAGTTTTTGTATGTGTTCTTTGCTTTCCCTGTATAGTCAGTATCCCACTTTGTTTTCATTTTAAAAATATTTTGCTAGAGTTTGGATATAGATCGGGTTGAAACTGAGAAAAGAGTTGTTGAAGTTATGTTGAAAAATGAATTTTATTTATTTTTTTAAAACTTGAAGTTTTATGGGTGGAAGAAAAAATTTCACCCTGCCCTAAACCAGATTTTGGCAACTTAAATTTTTTTTTTTTTTTTTTTAGAAACCAATCATATTCCATGAACAAATAATGATTTTTAAAAATTTACCAAAATCTATGGCTAAACGGGAGCTTAATCTATCAACCACTTATTATTGTTAATGAGTCTGAATCATTAATATTTTGCAAGTTTTAAAATCATTAATTAAGATTTAAGAGTTCACTTAAAGATTCATGCAAATGTATCATGATTTTATGGAGTACAATATTTTTCTATTAATCATTACTAAACACATTAAACACTATGGTATATCTCAAAGTAGTAACAATACTTTTTCTTCAACATTAATAAAAAGGACGTTAACTTCATTATATAGCCGTATTTATTAGTTGCTATACTCCTTCGTATTGGCAACGATGATTTTTAAAGTAAATATTAATGAAAGGATTTTTCAGAACACATTATTTTAATAGCAATAAGAAGTTTCAGATATCTCATATTTAACTATATAATAAGTGAAGCCTTGGACGACCAAGGGTGTTTTTATAATTTAGCGCAAAGATGTTTCTAGAATTTATACGCACACAAACCACCCAAGTGGTTCTTTTGCTTTATCAAGTTTGTATCAAACAAATCCCTTTGCCTTCAGTTTTATAGCGTAGCCTATTTTCTCTGGAAAAGTATCCTCTGACGACAAGGAAAAGGTATTCTTCTTCTTCATACATTTTTCTTTTGCCTGCTTATATTTTTCTACTTTCTTTGCTTAGCTTTTTGGGCTTTTTTTATGTCTTTGGTGGGTTTCACCGATGACTTTTCGGTTTCCTATCCAAAGAGGAAGGGAAATTGATATCTTCTTTGTCTTTCTACGTGTATTTCAAAGTAAAATTCCTGGGTTTTGTCTACTTTGATTTTCACTTAGTTGTTCTCTGTGCTGCATTTGTTAGCTACACCTTGAGATAAAGAGTGGTTGGAACTTGCTAAATTAGTATATGTTTCTCTTTTTTTTGAAAATAAAATCCAGGATATCTTGAACTTTTAGCTAATTTTTTATTGGATTTCTCACATGCATGTCAATAATTTTCTCTGATTTGCTCGTGCATATGTTTTTTTCCTCACCATCAACCAATTTTACTTACATCACTATTGTATTCTTGAACTAGGTTACTCCTTTTCTCTCTCAAAATCATTATTATTATATGTCTATTTTTATGACAGACTAAATAAAATAGTTTGTCACTATTTTGGCGCTTCTTTTGAAAGATGAATTTAAGTTGATTTTTCTAAAAGATTAAGTTAAGTTGAATTGTTTGAGGATAATGTTCATTCTAATCAACGTATTTTCTCTTCGATGAATTCCCAATTTACCTAAATAGTTTTAATAGCATTCTGATATGTTTTTTCAAAGATGAATCTCAAAGAGGCGGTGATGATATTTGCTTATCCGGGCTATAAAACTATTAGGTCGTAGAGATAACCAAACCTGCAGTTTGGCTGGACAATCCCTGGATGGTATGTGATTTAAGGCATCTCCATCATATGCAACAGGTTTTTTGTGATCCATTTAATTGGAATATACGCAAAATTTGGATTTCACAGGCTTTTGAAGCTGGAATTTTCTCTAGGTGGGAAAAAAGGGAAAATACTTCGACTGTAAGAGATAAGTTCTGCACTTTGTTGTTCTAATGTTATATGCTTAGTTGTAATGATATAGTACATATATGCAAATTTGCAATTGAGTTAAAACTAGAAAAGGTAAATTGATGTCAAGCATCTGAGCTCTACGAATGATAAACTCTGTTGTCACTGTTGACGGTCAATTTTGACCCTCTTTTAAAATTAATTTATTCACGTTTAACAATTTACAATAAATATTTTAACAATTTACAATAAATATTTCTATTATAAAAATAACTTTTGTATATACATTATATAGGCTTTATAATTTGACAAAACTACTCCTTAATTAGGTTACTATGTTAATATTTTGAAATTGGTGCTATAATTCAAAATATGCGTCATTTATAGATAATTAATTAAAATAATTAGTGACATATAGTAATTATAATTTTATTATTTTTTAATTAAAATTGTTACGCTTATTTAAATTAATTTTAAGAGGTTTAAAACTAAAAGGCTACAATTGCAATTCCTTCATTAAAAATGAAGTGGCCATTCCCTAAATTAAAATCAGCCCAAATACCAAGCCCAAGTCTGAAAATACCCGGTCCAAACACTCCATCCCTTTCCAACTTGGCAATCTTTGCCATTACCTCTCAACCAATCCATGACCTCACACGTCACCCTCTAATCCCATTCACAAAACAAGCAGGAGCAATTTGAGCTGTTGATTCAAATCATCAACGGTCACAAATTATCCCTGCTTTCCAAATTAATCTCTACCTATTATTAGGTATTATCTCAACCGTTGGATCACACAGATCCAACGGTCCCCATATTTTCCCAGAATTGATTTTCTCAAAATGTAACAGCCTGATTTATTAGGGTCGTAGATCAAATGATCCAATGGCCTAGATCTCTTCCCCTGTTTTATCTTAGAGACCAATTGGTCTCACCCCCCAAATCAATCACACAAATTTTGCACCAATTCGTGCAAAGTTACAAATCGAATCTCGAATCATCCCTTTTGTCTTCATCAACCGCGATTCCCGCCGATCTTTTTCCATTTCATCACTAGAAATTCAAATGCCCAAATTCTGAAACCATAAGCTCAAAGGGGAAAGCTCAAATCGCTTGAGATCTGTTACGATCTTTCAAATCAAAGCCTGAAATCACCTTTTGTCTCTCGAACTCCACGATTCCTGCTGAAAATTCATTTTTCAATCACAAAGTTCAAAACCCTTCGAGTCTGGATACCTAGCTTGAAGATGTAACTTCAAATCGGCTAAATCCTCTCTCGATCCATCTAATTGGAGCATGCATGGAGAATTTCAGAGGGCTCATCAGTAGGATTCTTTACCCAGATGTCAAATGCAGTGATCTCTGGGTTTTAAGCTTAACCGACGGTCCTCTGCCTTCAACAACTCACTCCACTTCAGTACTCAGGTAAAATGACTACTGGACCCCTCCCCCCCCCCCCTTTCTGATTTTCACTCAATTTGCTATCCTAATCTACCATGTGTCACTCTCTATTACTGATTTTGAATTCGTGAAGCCCTAGAGCATTGAATGCCACTATAAAAGGAGACTTTAATGCTCTTACCTAGAAATGAACCAACACAATCTAACATGAACGAACATGCACAGAAATAAACACACTAAGCAATTAGGGTTCCTGGTCTTAGGTCTCTTACTTTTTTTTCTGTTTTGCCGAGTTCTTTGGTGGTTCAAGCTTGAAGGTTTCTGGGATCTTTGAGCAACAAAAGAATTCGTTTGGTCTGATTCCCTTAAGAAGGTCAACACCTTTCTCTTATTTTTCTTTGTTTATCTCTCTGAATGATTTAGATATGTCGATGTTAAGTCCTGCATATTATAATTATGTTGTATGTGTTTGACATGTTTGATAGTTATGTTTGTTAGTATGACAATCTTTTATGATTAGCATGTTCTGTTATGATTCCTTAAGTGATAATCGATTAATCATAAATAGTAATTATTGATCTTTATTTTGAGTTCTCCTACAGACTCCATGCTTGAATTCGTACATGTTTATGTCCAATAAAAACCTCGTAGTTCTCATGACTTATAGTAGACTCATTTCTATTTATTGTACTTCTGTAGTTTTATGTGTCTTTTGGAAGCTAAGTTCACTACCTGATAGTTATTGCTAAAACAAAACCTATACTTGTTCAAGACTTATGTTCCCCTACTTCTTAACCTTAAGTTTGAACTGAAATATCTATATATCTTCTTGGCTTCCTGTGTTTTTGTTAAACTGTCTCCAAGCTACCACTATGGTCCTTACTCTGTTTGACTATTATCATTGTTAAACCAATCATGTTCATGTTTTTCCTTTCACCAATGACACTTTTATAATGTTCACTTCTGCATATTATTCCTTGCATCTTACTTGTTTATGATCAAGTTCATTATTTGGTAAATCTTAACTAATATATACTTGATAGATTTAATATGTCTATGTCACTTAACTAAGTTGAAAGAGTCTGAGTGTTTAGATGCCTTTCCTCCCTGTATCTGTACCTGCTAACTTTGAGTGTAATTTCTGGGCTATTACTATAGCATTTTCATGATCATGCTCAACTGTCATATGTATAGGAAACTATATTATCTGCATCAAGTTGTTTTCTTCTCATGAAATTTTGCTGTATATAGATGTTCTGTTAAGGTCAAACTATTCTCCTCTTCTTAGTGTAAGTCATGATTTTGTTTGGATAAAGTCAACTAGTAATTGTTGCATAACTAAGTTTATTTGTTCCATAATCAGTTGAGATCTTCACACACATGTGAAATACATCCATGTCCTTAATCTTTTGAGTCCCTTGTTGATTTTTCATAAAGTTTGCATGCATCTATAGTTAACGTACCTCCCATGAAGAAATGATTTAGGCATACTATTATGACCAATTGATAGCTTTAGGAACCGAAGTATGGTCACTTCATACCTATATGCTGAACTAGATTTATGTTTGGGTTTGAACTTGTTTTGATACAATTTTTTTCACATCCTTCCTTTACCAACATGTTGGTCTGATTCTGTAATTGGTTCTCTAATGTGCAAAGTTCCCCTACTTATGTGATATCACTGTTTCATTCACCCTGCCTATCTGTCGTTGATTAAATGTTACTAGTATCCCTGCTTTAACTCTGTAACACCATGTTCTGTCTTGAATCATGCTCAATCCTTCTCCCTATTGTTTGTAATGATCGGTCGCTTTGAGTTCGAGCGCGTTGTTTGGCGGTTTGAGGCCTCGAGTATCTTCACTTTATATTTTATAACTTGTACGTGTGATCGAAATTGAATCTCGGAAAGTTCAGACGGAGTGGTTACGAAAGGAAAATTCTCAATTCGGAAGCTTTAAGTTGGAAGAGTTGATTAAGGTATGACTTTTGAGTGAAAAACCACGGAATCAGGATTTGAAGGTTCCAATAGGTTTGTATGATGATTTCGGACTTGGGCGTATGTTCGGGTTGAGTATCGGGTGGTCCGAGAGCATTTCGACATCTAATATGGAAGGTTGGTGATAAGTAGGAATTTTGACCGCTTATACTCTCTTTTACTTACATTTTAGCTAAACAATGCTTAAAGATATTCCCGAGAACGAATGAAATGTGCTTTCTGGTAGGAATATTGGAAAACGAGCCAAAGAAGTGAAAATCAACTCAAAAAGGAGTAAAATTGGACAACAACCAAAAAGGGTAACAGTGCGGACCGCACAATACTGTGTGCGGCCGCAAACTCTGAAAAGGCTCTAATAGATTTTCTTCATAGAGCGCGGACCGCACAATTATTGTGCGGCCGCAGAAGACTAGATTCAGAGTGCTGATGTTTGGGAGCTTGAAGATGTGCGGACCGCACTATTATTGTGTGGCCGCAGGATGCCAAAATGCGGCCGCACTCATAAATGTGCTGTCTGCAGAATGGAACCCTGATCTTGTCCAAGATCAAGAGTGCGACCACACTCAAAAATGTGCAATCCGCACAATGAGAGGAAGTGTGACCGATCTCACTTTTGTGCGACCGAAGAAAGCCATACCCACCAGTCAGTCTCAAAATGCGGACCGCACACAGAATTGTGCGGCTGCACAGCCTTCGCAGGGGCAATTTTGTCAGATATTTTTAACTGGGTATAAATAGATCTTTTTACCATTTGTAGGTCAAGTTTGGTGCACCTGAACATTCATAGCCGTTTTTATTTACTGTATTGGGCAACTTTGTACTAGTTTAGCATTTAAACATTAGATTTTATTTCTTTAATCAATTTATTATGCATTTTATCTTAGTTCCTTCTTTAATTTCTTCATTTTCCATGAGTAGCTAAACCCTTAGCTCGGATTGTGACCCAACCCTAGTATGGGTACTTAATGGGTGATTGATTTAGGGCTTATTTGTGATTGGGTATATGAATTTTAGCCTAGTCCTTGCTTGATTTTGAGAATTGATGGTTGCAAACATTGATTCATGCCTAATTGACTTAGTCTTTACTTGAGGAAGTGAGACTAAGTCTAGAAACACTTGGCTAACAAGCAATTGTGGTGAACTCAAGAAATTGATAGCCCCAATTAAAGGGTCTAATCTAGAGATAGTAAGACCCCACTTGAGCATTCATCACTTGTTTCGTGAGATACCTATTTGTACTTGAGAAAGCCGAATTGGTCAAAATCACTCAAACTACCGAGAGGTATAGAATGAGTAATTATGTGTGATTGCTATATTGTATCCCGATCAACCTAACATGCTGTAAAGCTATAAATCAGTTAGATAACCGACTAGGCGGAAGTCGCAGCCTTAGATCTTTTATAACTTGAAAAATAACCAAAACTAAAAACATTGCCTCTTAGCTTTACAATTGCAAGCATTAGCGTAAAAGTAGAAGTAGAAACAACAATTGAAAATGTGAAAGTGTAATCTTAGGCACGTCATACATTCACACTAGATATATACCTAATCCCATATAAAGCTCCCTGTGGAATCGACCCCGACTCGCGTTGGGTTTTTATTATTGCATCGACCTAAATTAGTGGTGTGAGTTTGGGCGACATCAATTTTTGGCGTCGTTGCCGGGGAGCTAAAAATGGATTTAGCTATATATTTGGTTTTGTGTGTGACTTGTCTTCTTTTCCTTCTAGGTTACTAACCTTTTTGTGAATCAGTTGTAGATACAAGAAAAAACAAATGGCTCCAATAATGATTCTCTCGGAAACATGCCTTTGGGGGATGTGGACGTGGAAGATGACCCAGTTGAAGAGGTTCCTCTTGAACCTCAAGCAAATAGATGAGGCCAACCGCCTCAAGAAAATATTCTCGTTCCTCCCCCAAATCCACCAAGAGCGGCTCCACACCGGATGTTGCCGAATGAAGGGTACGCAAGTGCCATAGTCCCAACCCAAATTAGGGCAGGCAATGTCCAAATCACAAATGTTATGCTTACACTGCTTGAGCAACGGGGATTCTTCACCGGGACTCCGAATCAAAATGCGTACAAGCACTTGAAAGGATTTGTGGACACCTGCTGGGGTAGCAAATAGACCAACGTTTCTGAGGATGCTTTAAGGTTGAGACTATTTCCCTTTTCTCTACGGGGGAAAGCCTTGAACTGGATAGAAAGATTGCCAAACCATTCTATCCATACATGGGATGAATTGGCAGAAAAATTCATTGCCAAGTTCTTTTCTCCCGGGCATATGGCTACTCTTAGAGACGGAATTCTAGCATTCAAACAAGAATCTAATGAGCCTTTGCACGAGATATAGGAGAGGTACCGCACTATGGTGAAAGAGTGCCCAAATAATGACATGACCGAGGCCATGATTCAACAAACCTTCTACACGGGGATCAATACTACCAATCAATGCATGGTCAACCAACTTGCCAGTGGAAATTTCATGACAACACCATATGCCAAAGCTTGCAAAATCTTAGATGAAATGGCGGATACCTCATCGGCATGGAAAAGTAGAGCAAATGTTCCTCAAGGTGATCCAAATGTGATTCACCTACACAAGGAATTGCACGATCATGGACAAGCAATTGTCGAGTTGACCACTACAATGAATCAATAGTCCAAAGCTCAACTTCAACAAGTTCAAGGTCCTAAGCAAGTAAATGCAATGGAAGGTGTCAATATGTTGGCGAACAAGCGAAGGCAAAAGGGTCAACAAGTGCAAAACCGTGTAGAACAATTTGTGCAAGGTGATAGTGGGTTCGACCAAGACGAATCATATAATGACCAAGAGGAAGAAGTAAAATATGTGAATAATTACCAAGGGCAAAGGAACAACTCTCAAGGCCCGATAAGCAATGGCGATCTCAAGGAAATCAAGGAAATTGGAATAATCAAAACAACCAAGGCAATTGGAGTGGTGGTACCAACAATCAAGGTAATTGAAACAATAACAATAATCAAGGCAATTGGAATAATCAAGGCAACCAAGGCAATTGGGGTGGCAACAATCAAGGATATTGGGGAGGCAACAACCAAGGGGGTTGGAACAGTAACCAAAGGAACCGGGGGCCGGGCTCTCAAAGGCCCCCGATGTATCAACAACTAAACAACCCGCCTCCTTATCCGTCTCAAGGTTCTAGTTCTTCCAACAATGAGATAGGACGGATTGAAAATATATCCAAATAAATGATGGAGAAAATGCCGACTTCGATGCTCAATTAGCCCCTCACAATACTTCAATCCACAATTTGGAAGTTCAATTAGGACAAATCTTGCAAGCTTTAAACACCCGTCCTAAGGGGGTACTACCTAGTAATACGGTGGTGACCCCGAAGGGTGGGAACAATACGGGACATGTCATGGACACAACAACAAGAAGTGGAAGAGGTGGAGATGCAACCACCTCAAATCAAAGAAGAATTGTGGATGATGATGCAGTGGTTCAAGAAGATGAGATTCCAAGCAATGTGGTTCAAGCTAATGAAGAAGTGAAAATTGATATTGATGAGAGTGTGGAGGAGACACAAGAAGAAGTTAACCCGTCTAGGGAACACATGATTGATATATAGGAACCGGTAGTGCCAAAGGCCAAGGCACCAATGCCAAGTCCTCATCCTCCATACCCTCAAATGCTCGCCAAGCAAAATAGTGAGAACCAATTCAAGAAGTTTATTGACATGATGAAGAGCTTATCCATTAATGTGCCATTGGTTGAGGCGTTGGAACAAATACCCGATTATGCAAAGTTCATGAAATATTTGGTGTCAAAGAAAAGATCAATGAATTGTGATACTATCAAGATGACACATTAAGTGAGTGTTATTGTGCACTCAATGGATCCGAAACTGGAATATCCCAGCGCTTTCACAATCTCTTGCACTATTGGAAGTGCCGACTTTGCCAAAGCTCTATGTGATTTAGGGGAGAGTATCAACTTGATGCCCTACTCGGTGTTCAAAACTTTGGGAATTGGTCAACCAAGACCCACATCTATGAGGTTACAAATGGCGGATCGTACTATGAAGAGACCATTGGGTATTATTGATGATGTGTTAGTTCGTGTTATTAAGTTCATCCTCCTAGCGGACTTTGTGATCCTTGACCGCGAAGTGGACTATGAGGTGCCTATTATCTTGGGTATACCTTTCCTTGCTACGGGGAAGTCTCTTGTTGATGTGGAAGCTGGTGAGCTCACCTTTCGGGTGGGCGATGAAAAGGTGGTTTTCCATGTGTGCAAATCTATGAGGCAACTGAATAGCAACGAAGTTTGTTTGTTTATGGACTTAGTGACCGAGGTGATTATTGATGATTCTAGTGCCATGATGAATGTTGATGATACTTTGGAGGCCGTATTGCTTAATCGTGATGATGATGAGAAAGATGGCTATGTGGAATGTGTAAATGCATTACAAGGAATGGGATTGTATACTTATGAACCCCGAAAATTGTCCTTAGATCTTGAGAACCGGAAGACTCCTCCAACAAAGCCCTCAATCGAGGAGCCTCCCACTTCGGAGTTAAAGCCATTGCCTTCACATCTCAGGTATGAGTTTATTGGCCCGTGTTCTACTTTACCTGTTATTCTTTCCTCTTGCTTGACTAACGTGCAGGTAGATTCTACTTTGGCGGTGCTTCAAAAGAGGAAGAAAGCTATAGGATGGACACTGGCGGATATTCAGGGTATAAGCCCCGCCTTTTGCATGCACAAGATTATTTTAGAGGAGGATGCCAAACCCTCCATTGAACATCAAAGAAGGTTAAATGAAGCAATGCAAGAGGTGGTAAAGAAGTAGATCATAAAGTCGTTGGATGCCGGGGTAGTTTACCCCATTTCCGACAGCTCGTAGACCTCTCCGATGCAATGTGTCCCAAATAAAGGGGGCATGACTGTGGTCACTAATACCAAGAACGAATTGATTCCTACAAGAACGGTGACCGGGTTGAGAGTGTGCATGGACTATCGGAAGCTCAAAAAAGTCACTCGAAAAGATCATTTTTCGCTTCCATTTTTTAATCAAATGCTTGACAGGTTGGCCAGACGAGCTTTTTATTGTTTCCTTGATGGATATTCCGGATACAATCAAATTCTCATTGCTCTTGAGGACCAAGAAAAGACTACTTTCACTTGTACCTATGGTACTTTTGTATTCTCGCAGATGCCATTTGGTTTATGCAATGCACCAGCGACTTTTCAATGGTGTATGATGGCCATCTGCACCGACATGGTGGAGGATTTTCTTAAGGTCTTTATGGATGATTTCTCCGTGGTTGGGAATTCCTTCAATGATTGCTTGAACAACTTGGATAAGGTCTTGGCAAGATGTGAGGAGACAAGCTTGGTTTTGAATTGGGAGAAATGCCACTTCATGGTCGAAGAAGGCATAGTCCTCGGCCACAAAATTTCAAAGCATGGTATTGAGGTCGGCAAGGCCAAAATTGAGGTGATCTCCAAACTCCCCCTACATCCGTGAAGGGTGTGAGGAGCTTCTTGGTTCATGCGGGGTTCTATTACCGATTCATCAAGGAATTTTCTAAGGTGGTGAACTCCTTGTGTAAACTTTTGGATAAGGATGCCAAGTTCCATTTTAATGAGGATTGTATGAAGGCATTCGAATTTCTCAAGTTCAAGTTGACTACTACTCCTATTATCAACACACTGGATTTGAGCTTACCTTTTGAGCTCATGTGTGACGCTAGTGATATGGCGGTCGGAGCAGTTTTGGGGCAGTGTTTCAACAAAAGCTTCCATCCGGTCTATTATGCTAGTAAGACCATGAATGATGCCCAAGTCAACTATACAGTAACCGAAAAAGAGCTCGCTATCATTTTTGCTATGGAAAAGTTTCGTCCGTACTTGATGGGTACAAAGGTGTTTGTTCACAACGACCATGCGGCGTTTCGATATTTGATGAGCAAGAAAGATTCTAAAGCAAGACTAATATGGTAGGTGCTTATTTTGCAAGAGTTTGATCTAGAGATTTAAGACTACAAAGGTAGTGAAAAACAAGTGGCGGACCACTTGTCTCGTTTGGAGGAGGAGGGTAGGCCACATGATGGCCTTGAGATATATTATTCATTTCCTGACGAGCAACTCCTAGCCATTTGTATGACTGGGATACGATGGTTCGCCGACTTTGCCAATTATCTTGTGAGTGGCATTGTACTGAATGAGTTATCTTCAACCCAAAGGAAGAAGCTCAAATGGGATTACCTCGACTATTATTGGGATGAGCCTTATCTCTTCCGAATTTGTACCGATGGTGTGATTCGACGATGTGTACTGGAGGAGGAACAAATGGAAATTCTTGAGGCTTGTCACTCTTCGCCATATGGTGGTCACCATGGTGGAGCTAGAACGGCAATAAAAGTGTTAAGTTGTGGATTCTATTGGCCTACTCTTTACAAGGACGCTAGTGATCCCGTCAAGCGTTGTGATGAATGTCAAAGGGCCGGTGGGATTTCTAAGAAAAATGAGATGCCCCTCACCACCATCTTGGAGATTGACATTTTTTATGTGTGGGGCATTGATTTTATGGGTCCGTTCATGAGCTATTGTGGGAACACTTACATATTGTTAGCTATGGATTATGTGTTAAAGTGGGTTGAATGGCTTTGCCCAACAATGAAGCTCGGAGTGTGGTGGCAATTTTGAAAAAGAGCATCTTCAAAAGGTTTGGTACTCCAAGGGCCATTATTAGTGATGGGGGATCGCACTTTTGCAACAAAGCTTTTGATACCTTACTTACAAAGTATGGTGTTACTCACAAAGTGTCGGCCCCCTATCATCCTCAAGCAAGTGGGCAAGTTGAAGTTTCCAACCGGAAGATCAAGAGTATTTTGTCAAAGATCGTGAATGCCAACCGGACGGATTGGTCAAAGAAACTTGATGATGCTCTTTGGGCTTATAGGACGGCTTACAAAACACCGATTGGTATGTATCCATATCAGTTAGTGTTCGGAAAAGCTTGTCACCTACCGGTGGAACTTGAGCACAAGGCTATGTGGGCATTGAAGAAGCTTAATCTTGAATGGGATGTCGCCGCCAACTTAAGGGTGGCACAATCGAATGAGCTTGATGAATTCCGGTTCCATGCATATTCAAGTTCGTCCTTGTATAAGGACAAAATGAAGTACCTCCATGACAAGTACATCCGGAACAAGGAGTTCAAAGAAGGCGATCTTGTGCTATTGTTCAATTCTCGGTTGTGGATGTTTCCGGGAAAGTTGAAATCCAAGCGGAGTGGTCCATTTGAGGTTGTTCATGTGACACCCTTTGGTGCTTTAGACTTGAAGAACAAGAATGATGAAGTGTTTAGAGTCAATGGTCGTCGGGTAAAATATTATCTTGGCAAAGTTGATGATGGCCACGTTGTGGCGTTAATTCATTTCAAGTGATTGATGGTAACCTGCGTCGTGTCACGATGTTAAATCAGGCGCTTCTTTGGAGACAACCCATGTGTCTTTTTCTTTTCTTTTTCATTACATAGGCTTTATTTTGTGCTAACTAATTTTGAAATGTATGCAGGAATAGATGTGCATTGTAGGGACTGTGTCATATTTTTTGGCTAAGTGTTGAAAGAGTGCAGACCGCACATTAATTGTGTGGACCGCACAATTCTAAAGGAAACAACAGAAATCACTCTGCGGCCGCACAATTCTGTGTGCGGTCGCACAACTAGAGGACCAAAATTTCAAGTTCTCTGAAGTTGGCCTGTCAAAATTCATAGCCAATCTGCGACCGCACACGAAATTGTGTTGTCCACACAAATTCTACGGCTGCACTCACTTTTATGCAGACCGCAGAGTTGCTTTGAGGTCCAGGTAAAGCGTGCGGTCCGCACTCAAAATTATGCTGCCGCACTCATCTTAAGTTTGGGGCGACTTGGTCAACCTACAAATAGAACCTCGAGACACTATTCACAACTTTACCACTCTGAAGTCTTGAACCCTAAGCAAACACAGTGCACGATCGATTAATTCACAATTTTCCTTCATTTCATCAGTGTAGATTCTTACATGCATCCTTCATAACTGGCATGTTCATTACATTTTTAGATTTTGAAATTTCTTTTAGTTTTTGTTATTTTGTGGTGTGAGTTGTTAGACCTAAATTGTCAATTATTAGTCAAGGGTGCTTAAAATCATGTGGGTAGTTTCGTATATGTTCATTAGGGACTGGGTAGACCATTAACCATGTTTTAACCATGTTAATTTGTGCATGCCATGTCTAAATTGTGAAACATTGCATGAACCCTAACTTTACTGTCGTAAATGCTCAGGTTGTGCGGCCGCACACAAACTTGTGTTGTCCGCAGACCACTTGATTAGGGTAAATATTGCGCTTGCAAAGTGAGGACCGCACTCAAAATTGTGCGGTCCGCAGAAAAAATTGTGTGGCCGCATAAAAATGTGTGCGACCGCACTTTTGTACTTCAGAGAATCAATATTTCAGGAGTGGACTTGTGCGGCCGCACTCAAAATTGTGCGGTCCGCAGTAAACTTGTGCGGCCACATAAAAATATGTGCGACCGCACTTGTGAACTTCAGAGAATCAATATCTTAGGACTGGACATGTGCGGTCGCACATAAAATTGTGCGGTCTGCACTTCAGGGTGTGCGACTGCACTTCAAAATATTGCGGTCCACACTAGACAGTCTGCGGCCGCACTCAAAATTGTGTGGTCTGCACTGTCTCCTTTGATGACTGTTGTGTTGTAATTGTTTTGTAAATATTTGAAGTGTTTTGAACTCAATTGACCTATGTACCTTGTATTGCAGAAAATGATTAGATCACGTGGTGGAGGCGATACATCAAAAGGGAGAGGTGAACCCTCCCGAGGCAGAGGAAAAGGCACTCACCCTTTGCGAGTGCAATCGAAGCCCATTGCTAAAAAGCCGACCACCGAGAGAGGAAGGGCCACAGAGCCCTCAGAATTCAGTTCCTATGCCCCATCCAGGGAAGCCTCTGAGGGTCATTCAATGGAGGTCCAACCTGAGGCCTAGTCCCAACCATCCCAACCCACTAGGCGTTTTTAATTGCACGACTAACCTACATCTAGTTCTTCTGGAGGTTCTGATGCGGAAAGCCAGGGTTCCGAGCTCTCCTCTACACCTACTCCTCTGGCACCAGTACCTATTGATGTCGATGATGATAATGTCCCGGATGATGGTAGAGGGGGGTGGGGGCACACAAGTGGGCGGCCTTGAGAGGTCGAAGAAAAAGGAAGTGTGGGAGGATCAGTTCGTGAGTTTGACGGCCTTTAACAGGTTCCGGGAATTGTGGCCCCAGAGGTTGTTCACACTTGAGCAATAATTTTTAATGAAGGGTGTGGATATTCATAATCCAAATGTCTTTAGACAGTTCCACGAGCGCAAGGGGTGGAAGTGGTTCACCCACAGTGTCATCGATGCAAATGAGCATTTGGTCAGGGAGTTCTACGCCAATGTGGCTCACATCAAGAAGGGGACGAAAGTGACAAAGGTGAGATATTTTAAAGTCCGCTTCGATGCCTGCTCTTTGAACAATTACGTGGAGCCGAGGCAGTATAAGACTAAAGCAAAGGCCAAGAAGCCTTTCTCATGGTATCACCTACAGGGTGCTGACAACCCAAAGTTCAAGGGTAAGATCACTACCACCGTTGGTCAGTCTGACGAGCCATCGATGGTGGATTCTGAGGCTGCTGCTGAGCCATCTACAGCTCCCATGCCTTCCACAGCATCCGAGCCTTCGACCGGGACAGCCACCATGCCACCATCTTCATCTTCTAGGCCATCAGCTGCAGTACCAGTGCCAGCCTCATCCATTTATCCTCTCACTGCGCTGCGAGTCTCCCAGACTTTGGCAAGCCTAAACAACTAGATGTAGATAGCCACTTCTAAGCTATCTGACATATCGAGTACTGTTGCAGCACAGTTCTCCACCCCAGCAGCACCACAGGTCCCTCCGTCAGTGGAGGAAACATTGAAGAAGATTCTGGACAATCAGAAGACCATTATGGATACTCTGGTGGTTCACGAGGGTGCTATTGAGGAGTTGAGCAAGCAGGTGAAGAAGATGAGAAAATCCCAGGCTTCAAAGAAAGCAGTGGAGAGTTTGAGTAGGGAGGTGAAGAAGATAACAGCAGTAGGTAATTTTCCCTTTGACCTACTGATGGAGACAAGTCCATTAGTACCAGCTGACCCAGCAGCACCATCAGCAGAGGCACCAGCTGGCCACTCTGACTAGCCAGATCTCACTGCCCCCACTGCTGAGGAGATGCTTCAGATGCTTACCAACCTTGTTGTCCCTCAGCCTGGTGATAATGAAATACAGTTGGAGGAGATGGAGGATGGTGATGCTGCCAGTCACCCTGAGACCACATAGGGAGTTTTGTTTACTCTCTATCCTCTTTTGTTTTGATGTTGCTAAGCATTGAGGACAATGCTTATTCTTATTCTGGGGGGTGGTCTATTTTGGTTCATTTTGGATGACAGTAATGACATTTGATTACATTTGGGCCTGTAATAACTTTAATGTTCTTTTTATTTTATCTTTATTTTTATTTTCTCCCTCATTATATATATATTCATCCTCGCTTGTATATATTCTATTCCTCTCGGTTTGTATATTCAGTTGCCTTACTTTAAGTATTTTATTTCATAGTTTCTTCAATTTGTTTTCTTAATAGTATAGCTTCTTAGTTACTTTATTAGCTTATTTTTGATTTGTTAGCTTCTTTTTATGTTTTAGTGAACAATAAGCCTTTGGTTTTCTTAATGCTACGGTTCTTTCCAAAGGTGGGTCTTGTGTGAACCGGGTGGCTCTTCCCAATGATGGATGGCGTGACAACCTTCTTAAGGGATCGAGTCAGTTTTTGATGATTAGGTAGAAACAAGTAGTATTAATGAATAACTAAGGGTCAAGCATGCTTTACTTAGTACCAACACAATTAACTACGCGCTTACGGTTAAAACATATTTTTGTAAAGAAATAGTCCTAGTTAGTGACCTTGTGACTCTTGTGTTGACTTAGGCAATCATCGGGTGGTTTAGTTGAACCATTAGCGATTTTTAATCTTGAATGCGGTTGTTGTGGGCCCTCAACTCTTTTCTCTTTGACAATTCGGTTGTGTGAGAGGTGAGGTATTTTGTTACAAGTCCATGTACCCGTGCGAGTGGTCTAGAACTTGCCCCGAATGTATTTCTAGGCAAAATTCTAAGTTAGCCTGGCTTGAGAAGTGATTGTAGGCTTTCCTTGACCCGTTTTGAAACCTTCCATAGCCCACCAATGATATTATCCTTAGTAAACCCTTTTGAGCCTAAAGCCTTTTTATTCGATAACCATATTACAAGACTTTACCCGTTTTATAGTGACTCTCTCTTGGCACCCAAATTTTCTTTAGCACTCATGTGATTCAAATGGAAAAAACATAAGTTAGGGGGGAGAGACGGGGATTTTAAAGATGGGCTCAAGGCAATGAAAAAAGGATAAAAGAAATGAAGATGAGGAAAGGCAAAGAAAAAGAAAGGAAGAACTAAAGAAAAACACAAAAAGAAAGTGAATAATGTGAAAGGGTTGAAAAGATGCAAAAGAAAGCAAAAGTTCAAAGCATGGACAACAAAGAAGGAAAGTATGAATAGCATGGCAAAGAAACAGTGATGTTAAGTCCCTCTAATCTCTCTAAGGGAAAATGAAATGACTCAAAGAGTCTGCAAAGTAAGAGCCAAAAAGAGAATATAAAGTGCTAAAGAGAAGATGAACCAATTCCATTCTGATATTTCTCTCCTTAGTCCAAAAGCCTTCATTACATGCCAAAAAAGCCCTACGTGATTTCAAGCCGAGCGAGCTTTCATTAGTGGTAATCTACGTGAGGGTCAAGTATATGGTACTTAGAGCCGGGCTTGTGATATTCTTTTGAGAGTGATGAGCGAATCTTTCTCGAGTCATTGAATTGAATTCTTCATTCATGAGTGAGATGAACTTTCGGAGAGTATAAGAGGAGGAGTTTAGGATACAGTGACCTGTATGAAAGTGCGAGCTTCCTTGATGAACAAAGTCAACCCTTGATGCTCAAGCGTCACATTAGAGCCATTTGTTCTTTAACATTCAATTCATAGGCTTGTTAATTATTCATGAGCGTGTGGGTAATTATTGGTCCCAATTGATTTGTGTTTGACTCAACTTAGGCCAGCTGAATAGCCATTTTCTAGTGGAGGTGGGAAATTTCCTTAATTGCTTGAGGACAAGCAAAAGCTTAAGTTTGGGGGAGTTGATAAGTAGGGATTTTGACCTCTTATTTACTCTCTTTTACTTACGTTTTAGCTCAAAAATACTTAAAGGTACTCCCTAGAACTAATGAAATGTGCTTTCTTGCAAGAATATAGGGAAACGATCCAAAGAAGTGAAAATCAACTCAAAAAGGAGTAAAATTGGACAACAACCAAAAAGGGCAACAATGCGGACCGCACAATACTGTGTGCGGCCGCAAAATCTGAAGAGGCTCTGATAGATTTTCTTCATAGAGCACGGACCGCACAATTATTCTGCGGCCGCAGAAGACTAGATTCAGAGAGTTGATGCTTAGGAGCTTGAAGATGTGCGGACCGCACTATTATTGTGCGGCCGCAGGATGCCAAAATGCAGCCACACTCATAAATGTGCGGTCCACAGAATGGAACCCTGATCTTGTCCAAGAGAAAGAGTGCGGCCGCACTCAGAAATGTGTGGTCCGCACAATTAGAGGAAGTGCGGCCGCATCTCACTTTTTTGCGACTGCAGAAAGCTATACCCACCAGTCAGTCTCAAAGTGTGGACCGCATACAAAATTGTGCGGCCGCACAGCCTTCCTAGGGGTAATTTTGTCAGATAGTTTCAGCTGGGTATAAATAGATCTTTTTACCATTTTTAGGTCAAGTTTGGTGCACCTGAACATTCAAAGCCGTTTTTATTTACTGTATTGGGAAACTTTGTACTAGTTTAGCATTTAAACATTAGATTTTCTTTCCTTAATCAATTAATTATGCATTTTATCTTAGTTCCTTCTTTAATTTCTTTATTTTCCATGAGTAGCTAAACCCTTAGCTAGGATTATGACCCAACCCTAGTATGGGTACTTAATGGGTGATTGATTTAGGACTTATTTGTGATTGGGTATATGAACTTTAGCCTAGTCCTTTCTTGATTTTGAGAATTGATGGTTGCAAACATTAATTCATGCCTAATTGACTTAGTCTCTACTTGAGGAAGTGAGACTAAGTCTAGGAAAATTTGGCTATCAAGAAATTGGGGTGATCTCAAGAAATTGATAGCCCCAATTAAAGGGTCTAATCTAGAGATAGTAAGACCCGACTTAAGCATTTATCACTTGTTTCGTGAGATACCCATTTGGACTTGAGAAAGCCGAATTGAGCAAAATCACTCAAACTACCGAGAGGTATAGAGTGAGTAATTACGTATGATTTCTATATTATATCCCGATCAACCAAACATGCCGTAAAGCTATAAATCTGTTAGGTAACCGACTAGACGGAAGTCACAGCCCTAGATCTTTTAGAACTTGAAAAACAACCAAAACCAAAAATATTGTCTCTTAGCTTTACAATTGCAAGCATTAGCGTAAAAGTAGAAGTACAAACAACAATTGAAAATGTGGAAGTGTTGTCTTAGGCATGTCATACATTCACACTAGATATATACCTAATACCACATCAAGCTCCCTGTGGAATCGACCCCGACTCGCGTTGGGTTTTTATTATTGTATCGACCGTCTCGCAACCTAAATTAGTGATGTGAGTTTGGGCGACATCAGTTGGCATTTTGGATGTTTAAGAATTTCTTAAGTTTGATTTGAAATGAATTTGGTGTTATCGATGTCCATTTGAAGTGCCGAGCCTTGGAATAGGTTCATATCATGATTTGTGACTTGCGCGCAAAATTTGACGTCATTACGGGATGTTTAAGCCTAATCCAGATGCATTCGACGAAGTTGAATATTTGAAAGTAAAGAAAGGTTTCGATCATCGATTCATAGTTTTGATGTTGTTTGTCTTGATTTGACAATTCGACTAAGTCTGTATTTGTGTTTTGAGGTGTGTTGTTACGTTTGGATGGGGTACTGGAGTCCTCGGGTTTGAAACGGATTGAAACTTGGAATTTGGGTCATGTTGTTGCTGCTGAAGTCTGATGTCATCGCACCTGCAGAAGGATTGACCACAGGTGAGGTCACACAGATGCGTAGGGGTTCATCGTAGGTGTGAATTTGGTGGAGGAGGTCTAGGAGCGCAGGTACGAGAAACATTCCTCACCTGCGAAGTCGTAGGTGTGGAGAAGGGGTCATATAAGCGGTCATGGGTGAGAGGTTGTGGTTGCGCAGGTGCGGGAGAATTTTCGCACCTGCAAGCTCGCAGATGCGGGCTGTTGGTTGCAGAAGCGGGAAGGGGCCTTGGGCTGATGAAGCACAGAAGCGAAGTTTTTGTTGCAAAAGCGACGCCGCAGGTGCGGCCGGATGTCCGCTGGTGCGGAAGTCGCTAGGCAAAAGGGTTCTTTTAAAATCCAGACTTAGCTCTCATTTCTCATGTGGATGGTCGAATTCGGGGAGCTATTTCGAAGGGTTTTTCATCGAGCAACTCGAGGTAAGTGATTTCCCCCTATTACAAGTTAAATACTTGGATTTTATAATAGTTTTTAACATGGAAATTCATGGAAATTAGGGAAATTTAAGGAGAAACCTAAAATTGATAATTTTGGATTTTTACAACGATTTTGGACATAGAATTAAGGATAAATTAAATATTTAAGTTCGTAATGTTATGGGTAATGTTTATCTTTGGAAACGTTCCAAAGTCGGGCACGTGGGCCCGAGGGTTAACTTGATTAACTTTTCGAGCGGAGTTCCGAATCATTATAAATTGTTAAATTATAAGCATTGAAGTATTATTTGACTAGTTTCAGAACGTTTGACTTTGAGTTGAGGTGTTAAAGAGGAGTTGAAGCCGGTTATGGAACTTCGGAGTGAAGTAAGTCTCATGTCTAACCTTGTGAAGGGGAAACTACCCCCCTAGGCGATGTAATTATTATGTGCTACTAGTTGTGGGTGCTACGTACGCACGAGATGACGAGAGTTCATACGTAGCTAAAGCATGTTTATGTCCGGGTTGACGAGCCTTATCACCTTGATTCGTTGGTAAGTTCTTTGAGAAACGGTAAAGGTTATATTCACTTTGTGCTCATGTACTATATTATAAGCACATGTCTCGTAATTCTATGATTTCTTTCCTTTCTAGTAGAGCGGGCCGAAAATCTCGACAGTGCAATAGATGCATCTATGGTTCGAACGCCTCTGCAGTATAATATATGCATATGTGGTTCATGCCGCTCGACCCTCGTGAGTGTACACATTATTCTGGATCGGATCGTATGACATCGACATAATCGTACGTTACATTGCTAGCAGTGTGAATATTCACGTGATTATACTTCTACTGATGTCTTGCATTTACTATGGTGATCATTATCCGTTGGTTTCTTGCACTTAATATGTTTGAGTTGTTGAGATAACGGGACTGAAAAATTTAGAACTTTAAAAGAATTTTTTGGAAGATTATGTAATTTACAAATTTATCCCATTATTGCTTTATTGGACCTCTAGTAAGTGTCGATGTCGACCCCTCGTCACCACTTCACTTGGGTTAGGCTTGATACTTACAAGGTATGCGTTGATTTAGGTACTCATGCTACACTTTTGCACTAAATGTGCAGGATCTGACATATTCAATTGGTGGTTATCTTGGCGCGTAGGCACAGCTACTGAGAAGACTTTACGGTGAATTGCATTCCAGGCTACGTATCGCAGCCCATGAGTCTCCACCATACCATTTACTTTATCTTGTCTTATTTACATTCCGGACAGATATTTTATTATTATTGTACTCCTTAGTAAATGCTCGTGCACTTGTGAAATCCGGTTTTGAGATGTTTTAGAATTCGTTTTTGGTTTGCTTAACCTCGATACACTTTTACTTCTATAATATTTATTTTGTGTTTATCTAAGACTTTAACACATTTACATCTCTACCTAACAAGATTTATGATTTCAAAAATAATAAAATGAATAATTATGTTTTTAGTTCACCATTGGCTTGCTAACGGCGACGTTGGGCGCTATCACGATCTATAGTGGGTTTTGGGTCCCGACATCTTGGTATCAGAGCTCTACGTTCACTTGGGTCTCACGAGTCATGAGAAAGTCTAGTAGAGTTTTGCGGATTGGTACGGAGACGTTTGTACTTATCTTCGAGAGGCTACAGGGCTGTTAGGAGCACTTCCCTTCTTGATTCCTCGTCGTGCGATTTAATTCCATTAAAGCTTATGCCTTCATTTCCTTCCTACTTAATCTTATGCGACGTGGAGCACTTGTTATCAATTGGGCATTGAGGAGTTGTAGTGTTAGTACAGACGTGGTGCAGGATGTTTCTCCGTCCGTATTCGAGCAGGCTATTATCGTCATCTAGCGGAAGGGTGTTCTGTTATTTTAGCCCAATATCTGTATTTTACATGGTTTCGAGGCCATGCTTAGATTATTATGATGTTCATGCGTTGTTATCGTACAGTGTTGGTGTAATGGCAGGGTGCTTGTTTATGTGTCAAGGCAGTGAATGACTCGAAAGGAGGATTTTGCAGTGCATGGTTTAGAGGTTCGGCATTTAATTCTAGCGGAGGAAAGGCATAGGACTATGAATGTTTAGGCTTTTGTTAATGGAGTAACGAGACTTGATATTTTCGAGCATTGTTAAATTCCCATTTGTGATATGGTGTCATCATTCTTGTGTGAATGCATTAAGGTTCACCAGTGTTATGATCTTCTTTGATTTGCCTTCGGGGCAAGGTGTTGTGAAATGGTGCCTGTGAAGAGGTTGTCAGAGATGGCGGTGTGTAGCAATTTCAGAATCGAATCGGTGTTTCTAATGCTGATGGCTCGAGAAAGTTGATCTTCGAGGAGGCTTAGAGTTGGTAGCAATGTTTTAGTTCATGTGCTACAAAGATGGATTTTGATTTGAGGCATTATTTGGGTAGTGAAGGATGAGGAAGGACATGGTGGGAGGTGTCTCGTGGTGGTTGAATTTCTAGCTGGCCAAGTGTGAACAACAGAGGCTGAGAAGTTGCTTAAAGAGATGGTCTAACCGAAATGGGAGTGGCAGAGTAGCATATGGATTCTGTGGTAGGATAGCAAAATGCCTTGAGAAAAGTTTAGAGTGATTTGGGGATCATGGTGGACAGTGACTAGGTCTACAGATTTTATTTAGAATGGTGGCTAATATGCTGAGGAAAGTTGAATATGACGGAAGGAAGTTGGCTTGGAGTGTTTAGGGGTGTAAGAGCTTGATTATCGCTATGGGATATGACGTGACTTCGTGTGTGGAATGTATTTTCGGACTTTCAGTTGATGTTAATGGGGAGTGAACAGACTTGTACAGCGGGTGGACGAGCATGGGCTCAGGAGGGTTTACTGATTTCGTAGTAGTGGTACCCAGTGCAGCGTCGATAGAAGATGTCGGTATAGAATTCCACAGGTGGGTCATCTTCTGTGAGTAGGGTAGTTGTTGCATGATTTAGATGAAGTTCTTCGAAGATTTCTACTCACTACCCGGTAGAAGGTCGAATATATAATTATGGCTGATAATTCGGAATGTTCATGAAAAGTTTAACAAGAGACTACGAGAAATTTGACGGGTTGGTGGTGCGAGAATATGGTAATTTAGAATGAGGAATCTTTGTGGGTTTTACATTATGTGATGGTAGCTTAAAGCTAAGGGGGGAGCCCACCGTCTACGATTGGATTGTGTGGTTGTCTGCTTGTGCGATTTCTGGTTATCATGAGGGGTAACTCGAGCAAAGAACTTGATGAATGTGTGTTATATTTTGCCTTATCGATTCATATGCAGGTTTTGGGAAGATTCAGAGTTTATGCTTCTTGTAGATGTGATGTACAAGGAAAAGAATTCATTTGGTTACTTCTTTGGGAGTGTTCATGTGCTAAAAGAGCATTGGAGTTTGATTATATTCGGGACCAGGTCAGAGCGGATGACTCTCAATAGTGGTTCTAGTGGGTTCAAGGATGTAAGCACGATGTCTACGGATTTTCGGTTCATCGTGTGGTTGAAGACCGGGATTTTGCAACAGAGTGTGAAGAATACTTAGGGAATTTTCTATGTTATCATCGGGTCTGCGGGGTAGTATTGGAGGAATGGGAGAAATAGCTTCGAATTCGCGAAAGGGCATACAGAACGGGTGTACCAGTTGGAGATGCTATTATGCGCTTGAGGAGGGTATGAGATGGTTCTTGGGTATTGAGATGATGTGGTCTCGTGATTCAGGTCACTCGGTATGAGTGCTGATTGAGATCGTTATATTTTTGAATGGAGCTATTATTATCTCTAAGGCAAGTCAAGAGTAAATTGGAAGAAGTTGGGTCGGTTAGTAATGGTTTGAATCAGTATGATTATGGCAGTGATCAGTTCCTTCGGCATGTTGAGTTATACGGGTGGTTGGTGGTTGTACATGTGGGCTTGACAACCACCATAATTTGATTGATTTGGGTAAGTATTTGATTCTAATGGCCTTGTTATGTGTAAATAGATACCGGAAGAGTTATGGCAATTTAGACCACGACTTAAGGTTTGTATTTTCTTCGGTTATGGGAATTCAGGTACGTGTTGCAATGGTTCTTCTGAAATGAGTTAAGTGAAAGGTTTCTATCTAATGAAGTGTTTGTTCTACTGGGGGTTCAGGGGTCATGATGAAGTTCTTATACCCTCGCATAGCGGCATGACAGGTGTAGTGAGCGATATGGAAATCGGAAGTTGAGGATCGGAAGTCGATATTCGGACATTTCGTAAGTATAAGATTTACGACTTGATAGGTTCCTCATTGATTATTGTGTGTATTGGGTGGCACGCCACCACGGTATATTGTTTGGATTGGGTGGCACGCTATCACGAGTATGTTGTGTAGATCGGATTGCGCGCCACAACAGTGTCATGTTTGTATCGGGCTGCATGCTGTAACAGTGTTATAATTGGATCGGGTTGCACGCTGCAATAGTGAGGTGCTAAATATGGCTCCTTATACTGATTTTGTGTGCCCTATTTCTCATCTCTGAGATAGAGCCATAAAATTCGGTTTGGCCATTTTATTCATTATGCGGGCTGAGTAGTTCTTGCCAGAGTTCATTCTTCCTTATGGGTCATATTCGAGTTGTATCTTGTTGGTACATTTATAGCATCATATGAGATTTTAGGCGGGGTTTGAGGTGTCTTATTGCCCGAGTTGTTTGTAATAGGTGAGACAAGGTTATTGGACCTGAGATCGGCGCGATCGAATTTAAGTAGGTATATTAAAGAGAAAATATCGTTATTCAGTTCAGAATTAGGTAATAGTTCTTGTCAAGTGAGGAGACCCCATGATTTATTATTTTGGCAGGTGGTTATGAGTTTCTACACATCTCTTTTGTCGTGGTAGTATTGCGAGAGTTGGAACAACGCTTATATGTGTTATGAGGTGCACTGTGGGCATCGAATTCGTGAAATTGCAGCTATTATGGTCGGAGGATGTTATTTTGGGCAAACGACTTATGTGGTGCATGGTGTGATTTCAGCATAGGTACATGATCATGTTTTGGTACAGTGTGTAGTGATTGATATGGTGTTCGTACGCTACAATCAGGTCTCGTAGAGAATCCCAGATGTTGGAATTTGATTCTAAGGCTTGTGGGCTAAGGTAGCAGGAAGGATCTTCAGTCTGGCTCGAGCTAATGTGCTCACATGGGTTATAGTGGCAGGAGTAGGTGCACAAGGTGTCAAACACTGATTTTGGACAACTTCAGAACAGTTCTTGGCACGCTTAAGGATGAACATATATTTAAGTGGGGTAGAATGTAATGACTCGACCGGTCGTTTTGAGCATTAGTACATCGTTCGGCGATTTTAGGCCTCGAGTAACTTCATTTTATGTTTTATGACTTGTACGTGGGGTCGGAATTGAATTTCGGGAAGTTCAAAGTGGTTACGGAAGGAAAATTCTCAATCCAGAAGCTTTAAGTTGGAAGAGTTGACTAAGATTTGACTTTTGATTGAACAACCTCAGAATCAGGATTTGGAAATTCTAATTGGTTCGTACGATGATTTTGGACTTGGGTGTATGTTCGAGTTGAGTATCGGATGGGCCGGGAGCATTTCGGTGTCTATTATGGAAGGTTAGCATTTTGGAAGTTAAAGAATTTCTTAAGTTTGATTTGAAATGAATTTTGGTATTATCGATGTCCGTTTGAAGTTTTGAGCCTTAGAATAGGTTCGTATCATGATTTGTGATTTGCACGCAAAATCTGGCATTATTACGTGATGTTTAAGCATAATTCGGATGTGTTCGGTGAAGTTTGAATGTTGGAAAGTTTAAAAAAAAGGTTTCGATCGTCGATTCATAGTTTTGAAGTTGTTTAGCGTGATTTAATATTTCGACTAAGTCCGTATTGTGTTTTGAGGTGTGTTGGTACGTTTGGATAGGGTCCCGTCGGGCCTCGGGTTTGAAACGGATTGAAACTTGGAATTTGGGTCATGCTATTGCTGCTGAAGTCTGGTGTCATCTCACCTGTGGAAGGAGTGGCCGCAGGTGCGGTCACACAGATGCGTAGGGGTTCATCATAGGTGAGAATTTGGTGGAGGAGGTATGAGAGCGCAGGTGCGAGGAAGTTTACGCACCTGCGAAGTCGCAGATGCAGAGAAGGGGTCGTTGAAGCTGTCATGGGTGAGAGGTTGTGGTTGCGCAGGTGCGAGGGAATTTTCGCACCTGCGAACTCGCAGGTGCGGATTGTTAGTCGTACAAGCGGGAAGGGGCCTTGGGCTGATGAAGCGCAAAAGCAAAGTTTTTGTCGTAAAAGCAACGCCGCAGGTGCGGCTGGATGTCCGCTGGTGTAAAAGTGGATGAGCAGAAGTGTTCTTTTATATCGAGACTTAGCTCTCATTTCTCACTTGGATGGCCGAATTTGGGGAGCTATTTTGAGGGAGTTTTCATCGAGTAAATCGAGGTAAGTGATTTCCCCCTATTACAAGTTAAATACTTGGATTTATAAAGGTTTTTAACATGGAAATTAGAGAAATTCAAGGAGAAACCTAGAATTAAAACTTTTGGATTTTTACCATGATTTTGGACATGGAATTGGGGATAAATTATATATTTGAGTTCGTAATATTATGGGTAATGTTTATCTTCAAAAACTTTTGAATGTCGGGCACGTGGGCCCGAGGGTTAACTTTATTAACTTTTCGAGCGGAGTTGGGAATCATTATAAATTGTTAAATTGTAACCATTGAAGTATATTTTGATTGATTTGCACGTTATTTGACTAGCTTCGGAACGTTTAGCTTTTAGTCTAGGTGTTAGAGAGGCGTTGGAGCCGGTTATGGAACTTCGGAGTGAGGTAAGTCTCCTGTCTAACCTTGTAAG
>AWOL01S0030697.1:1031-18742 GCA_000715115.1 Nicotiana otophora
TATATATATATATATATATATATATATACATATGTGTATATATATATATATATTCACTTTGTGCTCATGTGTTATATTCACTTGTGTTGTATTGTAAGCATGTGTCTTGTAATTCGATGATTTCCTTCCTTTCTTGTAGAGTGTATCGAACGCCTCTGCAGTATAATATATGCATATGTGGTTCATGCCGCTCGACCCTCGGTAGTGTACACCTTATTCTGGATCGGTCCGTACAACCTCGGCATAATCGTGCGTTATATCGCTAGCAGTATGAATATTCCCGAGATTATACAACCACTGATGCCTAGCATTTATTATGGTGACCATTATCCATTGGTTTTTGGCACTTAATATATTTGAGCTGTTGAGATATAACACGAGACTGAGAAATTTATAACTTTAAAAGAAATTTTTGGAAAGTTATATAACTTATAGTTTTACCCCATTATTGTTGTTGTGCTTTATATCTGCTTATGATTTATCATAATATTTTATTGAACCTCTAGTAAGTGTCGAAGTCGACCCTTCGTCACCACTTCTCCGGGGTTAGGCTCAATACTTACTAGGTATGCGTTGATTTACGTACTCATACTACACTTCTACACTAAATGTGCAGGATCTGCCAGGTTCAATTGGTGGTCATCTTGGCGTGTAGGCATAGCTGCTGAGGAGACTTTATGGTGAGTTCTATTCCAAGATACGTATTGCAGCCCACCGAGTCTCCATCGTACCATTTAATTTATCCTGTCTTATTTACATTCTGGACAGATGTTGTATTATTATTGTAATCCTTAGTAAATGCCCATGCACTTGTGATACCGGGTTTTGAGATGTTCTAGAATTCATTTTTGGTTTGCTTAACCTCGATACACTTTTACTTGTATAATATTTAAATCATATTTATCTATGACTTTAACGCATTTACATCTCCACCTAACAAGATTCATGATTTCAAAAATAATAAAATGAATAATTAAGTTGTTAGTTCACCATTGTCTTGCTAACAGTGACGTTGGTCGCCATCACGACCTATAGTGGGTTTTGGGTCCCGACAGCTTGGTATCAGATCTCTAGGTTCACTTGGGTCTCACGACTCATGAGCAAGTCTAGGAGAGTCTTACAGATCGGTATGGAGACGTCTGTACTTATCTTCGAGAGGCAACAGGGTTGTTAGGAGCACTTCCCTTCTTGATTCCTCATCGTGCAATTTGATTCCATTAAAGCTTATGCCTTCATTTCCTTCCTACTCAATCTTATGAGACGTGGAGCACTTGTTATCAATTGGGCATCGAGGATTTGTAGTGGTACTGCAGACGTGGTGCAGGATGTTACTCCTTATGTATTTGGGCAGGCTATTATCGTCACCTTACGGAAGTGTGTTCTATCATTTCAGCCCAGTATCTGTATTTCCTATGGTTTTGAGGCCATGCACAGATTATTATGATGTTCATGCGTTGTTATCGCACAATGTTGGTGTAATGGTAGGGTGCTCGTTTATATGTCGAGGAAGTGAATGACTCGAAAGGAGTATTTCTCAATGCATGATTTAGGGGTTCGGCATTTAGTTCCAGCGGAGGAAAGGCAATCGGATCGGACTATGGGTGTTCAGGCTTTGGTTGATGGAGTAACGAGACTTGATATTTTCGAGCATAGTGGAATTCTAATTTGTGATGCGGTATCGTCGTCCTTGTTTGAATGCATTAATGTTCGCCGGTGTTATGGTCTTTTTTGATTTGCCTTTGGGACAGGGTATTGTGAAATTGTGCATGAGAAGCGGTTGTCGGAGATGGTGGTGTGTAGCGATTTCAGAATCGAATCGGTGTTTATAATGTTGATGGCTCGATAAAGATGATCTTCGATGAGGCTTAGAGTTGGTAGTAATTTATTAGTTCAGGTGCTATAGAGATGGATTTTGATTTGAGGCAGTATTTGGGCAGCGAAGGATGAGGAAGGACATGGTGGGAGGTGTCTCACGGTGGTTGAATTGCTAGTGGGCCAAGTGTGAACAACAGAGGCCAAGAAGTTGCTTAAAGAGATGGTCTAACCGAAGTGGGAGTGACAGAGTAGCATATGGATTATGTGGTAGGATAGCCATATGCCTTGAGAAAAGTTTAGAGCGATTTGGGGATCATGGTGGACAGTGACTAGGTCTACAGATTTTATTTGGAATGGTGGCTACTGTGCTAGGGAAGGTTTAATATGACGGATAAAAGTTGGCTTGGAGTGTTTAGTGGTGTAAGATCTTGATTATCGTTATGGGATACGACGTGACTTCGTGTTTGGAATGTATTGTCGAACTTTCAGTTGATGTTTTATGACTTGTGCGTGTGGTCGGAATTGAATTTTGGGAAGTTCGTAGTGGTTACGGAAGGAAAACTCTCAATTCAGAAGCTTTAAGTTGGAAGAGTTGAGTAAGGTTTGACTTTTGAGTAAAAAACCTCGGAATCAAGATTTTAAGTTTCCAATAGGTCCGTATGAGGATTTCGGACTTGGGCGTATGTTCGGGTTGAGTATCGGGTGGTCCGGGAGTATTTCAGCGTTTATTATGGAATGTTGGCATTTTGGAAGTTTAAGAATTTCTTAAGTTTGATATAAAATGAATTTTGGTGTTATCGATGTACATTTGAAGTTTCGAACCGTGGAATAGGTTTGTATCGTGATTTGTGACTTGCGCGCAAAATTTATCGTCTTTACAAGATGTTAAAGCATAATTTAGACGCGTTCGACGAAGTTTGAATGTTTAAAGAAAGGTTTCGATCGTTGATTCATAGTTTTTATGTTGATTGGTGTGATTTGAGGCTTCAACTAAGTCCGTATTATGTTTTGAGGTGTGTTGGTACGTTTGGATAGGGTCCCAGGGGGACTCAGGTTTGAAACGGATTGAAACTTGAAATTTGGGTCATGCTGTTGTTGTTGAAGTCTGGTGTCATCGCATCTGCGGAAGGAGTAGCCGCAGGTGCGGTCACGCAGGTACGTAGAAGGTCTTCCCATGTGAGAATTTGGTGGAGGAGATCTGAGAGCGCAGGTGCGAGGAAGATTCCACACATGTGAAGTCGCAGATACAGAGAATAGGTCGCAGAAGCGGTCCGAGGTGAGAGGATGTGGTTGCGCGGGTGTGAGGAAATTTCCGCACCTGCAAGCTCGCAGGTGAGAGCTGTTGGTCGCAGAAGCGGGAAGGGGCCTTGGGCTGATGAAGCGCAGAAGCGATTTTTTTGTCGCAAAAGCGACGCCGCAGGTGCAGCTGGATGTCCGCTGGTGCAGAAATTGCTGGGCCGAAGGGTTCTTTTTAATCGAGACTTAGCTCTCATTTCTCACTTGGATGGCCGAATTTGGGGAGCTATTTTGAGGGGGTTTTCAACTAGCAACTCGAGGTAAGTGATTTCTCCCTATTACAAGTTAAATACTTGGATTTTATAAAGGTTTTTAACATGGAAATTCATGAAAATTAGGGAAATTTAAGGAGTAACCTAGAATTGATAATTTTAGATTTTTACCACGATTGATAAATTATATATTTGAGTTCATAATGTTATGGGTAATGTTTATCTTCGAAAACTATCGAATGTTGGGCACATGGGCCCGAGGGTTAACTTTATTGACTTTTCGAGCGAAGTTGAGAATCATTATAAATTATTAAATTGTAAGCGTTGAAGTATATTTTAATTGATTTGCACGTTATTTAACAAGTTGTAGAACGTTTGGCTTTGAGTTGAGGTGTTAGATTGGCGTTGGAGTCGGTTATGGAACTTCGAAGCGAGGTAAGTCTCTTGTCTAACCCTGTGAGGGGGAAACAACCCCCCTAGGCGATGTAATTGTTATGTGCTACTAGTTGTGGGTGCTACGTATGCACGAGGTGATGGGAGTCCGTACGTAGCTAAAGCATGTTTATGTCCTGGTAGACTTTTGATGTTATCATGTATTATTTGAATTATTTGAACTCATTCTGCTGGGTTAATTAATTGAATATATATATTAGGCCGAGCCTTATCACCTTGAGTCGTTGGCAAGTTATTTGAGAAATGATAAAGGTTATATTCACTTTGTGCTCATGTATTGTATTGTTGGCACGTGTCTCGTAATTCAATGATTTCCTTCCTTTCTTGTGGAGCGGGTCGAACGCATCGGCAGTTTAATAGATGCATCTATGGTTCGTGCCGCTCGATACACTTTTACTTGAATAGTATTTAAATTGCATTTATCTACGACTTTAACACATTTACATCTCTATCTAACAAGATTCATGATTTCAAAAATAATAAAATGAATAATTAAGTTGTTAGTTCACCGTTAGTTTGCCTAACGGTGACGTTGGGCGCCATCATGACCTATAGTGGGTTTTGGGTCCTGACACTGTTAATCCAAAATTAAGTTTGACTCTCAAATCTTATGAACTCCATTTGTTGATATTGTCTGAACATGATGACTTGCTAACACTGTTAGAAGCATGACCCTGTTGAGACCTTAAGGATCCCCATATTTAAAATCTGTGATTTTATAATCATGATGGGAGTTCAATCCCATGGCCTTGATAATTTCTCTGTAACAATTGCTCACTATGACTGTTGGTTTGAATCTGCCTTGATGTCTTTAAGTTGCCAAGTGATGAACATTAATACATGTTTGAATAAGTTGTGCCTTAATGATTCATTCTTGTAAGGGTATAATATGAAACTTCTTTGTTCTATGTGTATACTGATGTCACTCCCCCCCCCCTCTAGGTTTACTTTATATATGTTTCCTTGTTAGGTTTCACAGTATTTTGTATACTCTTGTGCTGTTAAGAGGATAGTATATATGTTGTGGAAGGTAATGCTTTAGTATCTAGTTTGCATTGGAAGGGCCTCATTGGAACTTACACTCGTAAGGAAAACATATCGTTAGTAATTAAGGGTATTTGGGAGTGGAGTTCGACTCTAGGTTGGGCTGCCCTCCTCAACACAAGCATTACCCTGGGCCTTGAGTCCCTTGGGAACTTTGAAGTATCGGGAAATTCAAAGGGAGCATCGACCTCGAGTGGGGCTCCCTCCTTTGCTCTTAATTTATTGATACATTCAGTTCTTTAAGGGTTTAGTATTTAATGACAATGAAAGGTTTCCAATGTAAATTATTTACTAAGTAAAGCCACCACATTAATGTATAATTTTCTCTACCATATTAATCTTGTTCTTGTTTTAATTAATTGTATATGTATTTGTCGTGTAGATCAAAGAATGATTTGTAGTTAAAATATGCTAAATATATTGTATATATGCCTAATGACTTTCTTATTATTTCACATGTACATCTGTTTGGCCTCTGAGTTCATGATGAACCCAGGCCCAGCTCCAGCTTAATTGCATCTCATCAAGGAGTCCAAAGTTAGTTTGTATCCGCGTTTTTTCGATGATGGATGATATCATCGACAGGATGGGGAAGTTGTTCGTGAATATGATTGAAGAATGTTGTAAAGGAACTGACATCAAGATGAACCAAGGGAAGAGCTGCAGAATTGGACAGCCAGTCAATCTTTGGATCGCCGGGAGTTTTGGTAGTTTGGAACTATAAAAGTTTTCTTTTGAAAAGAGCACGGTCAATTGAGGCATGTACCGTGTCTGTACCTTTTTTCCATTTGCCTCTTGTGAATGCTTAAGACTTTCCCTTTTTGATGAAATAAAAAACATCTTTTTCCTAAATATCGCAATTTATTTTACTGCTTTATTTATACCTAATTTTTCTCTTCAGTATTCAAACCGATAAAAAAACCGCGTTCCGTGATTATGACATGTAACGAAACCACTGAGCGCATTGATCCGGATTACGAAGAATATGACGAGAGTATGATGTCAGACAATCTCCCGCAGGAGATCGAACAGCTAGAAAGTCAGAAGAAGCCCAACCTCGAAGAAACGGAAGTAGTCAATCTTGGAAGCAAAGAAGTCGTGAAAGAAACTAGAATCAGCATTCACCTAGAAACCGAGCAGAAGGAAAAAATGATTGAGCTCCTCCGACAGTATGCTGACGTGTTCGCGTGGTCCTATGACAACATGCCAGGATTAAGCACCAACATTGTCTTGCATCGACTACCTACCGACCCAACCAGAACTCCGGTCAAGCAGAAGCCCAGGAAGTTCAAACCTGATTTAAGTTTGAGGATAAAAAAAGAGGTGACCAAGCAAATAGAAGAAAATGTGGTGAGGGTCACCAGCTATGCAAGATGGTTGGCCAACATCGTCCCAATGCCAAAAAAGGACTAAAAGATCAGAATATATGTGGATTACCGGGATCTCAACAAAGCTAGCCCAAAGGATGATTTCCCCTTGCCGAATATCCACATCCCCATTGACAATTGTGCGAAGCATAAACTGCAGTCATTTGTGGATTGTTATGCTGGATACCACCAAATCCTAATGCACGAGGAAGACGCAGAGAAGACAGCTTTTGCCACTCCTTGGGGAGTCTACTGTTATAGGATTATGTCGTTCGGTCTCAAGAATGCCGGCGCCACCTACATGAGGGACATGATGACCCTCTTTCACGACATGATTCATAAGGAGATCGAGGTGTATATGGATGATGTCATCATAAAATCTCAAAAGAGTTTAGAGCACTTGGATGACTTGAGGAAATTTTTCGAACGCCTGCGAAGGTACAGTTTGAAGCTGAATCCAGCAAAGTGCGTGTTTGGAGTCCCTGCTGGAAAACTACTGGGTTTTATTGGAAGCATGAAAGGGATAGAACTGGAGCCATAAAAAATCAAAGCCATCCGGGAATTACCACCACCAAAGAGCAAGAAAGATTTCATGAGTTTCTTGGGAAATTAATTTACATCAGTTGCTTCATAGCCCAGTCCACGGTAATCAGCGAACCTATTATTAAGCTACTAAAGAAGGATGCTGCCACGAAATGGACGGAAGAGTTCTAGAAAGCCTTCGACAGAATCAAAGAGTATCCTTTAAAATCGCCAGTGCTGGTTCCCCCTAAACTAGGGAAACCATTATTGCTCTATTTGTCAGTCTTGGACAATGCCTTCTGTTGTGTGTTGGGGAAACACGACAAAACTGGGAGAAAGGAGCAGGCCATCTACTACTTAAGCAAGAAGTTCACACTGTGCGAGGCTAAGTACACTTTGATTGAGCGCACTTGTTGTGCTCTGACTTGGATTGCTCCGAAGCTAAGGCATTATATGTCGGCGTACACCACGCATCTGATATCTCAGCTCGGCCCGCTCAAGTACATTTTTCAGAAGCCAATTCTTACCGGAAAGCTATCTAAATGGCAAATTCTCCTCAGCAAATTTGACATTGTGTACATAACTCAGAAGGCTATCAAACGACAAGCTTTAGCCGACCACGTCACCGAGAATCCAGTGGATGGGGATTATAAGCCACTTACCATGTATTTCCCCGATGAAGAAGTACTATTTGTCGGGGAAGATATTGCAGAATCATACCCTGGGTGGAGAATGTTCTTCGATGGAGAAACAAATTTCAAAGGAGTCGGGATTGGGGCAGTCCTCATTTCAGAATCTGGACAATACTATCCAGTGTCGGCAAAGATAAGATTCCCTTGTACTAATAATATGGCTGAATACGAGGCATGCATCCTTGGAATAAGAATGGCAATTGACATGAACATCAAAGAACTTTTGGTCATAGGAGATTCCGATTTGCTGATCCACCAAGTCCAAGGAGAATGGTCAACCAAGAATGTCAAGATACTACCGTACCTACACTGCAACAAGGAGCTGTGCAAAAAGTTCACAAAGATAGAGTTCAGGTATGTCCCAAGAATTCAGAACGAGTTCGCAGATGCCCTTGCAACTTTGTCATCCATGATTCAGCATCCAGACAAGAACTACATCGACCCCATCGAGGAAGAAATCAGAGATCAACATGCCTATTGCTTCCATGTGGATGAAGAACCAGATGGTAAACCTTGGTATCACAACATCAAGAAGTTCCTTGTGACCCAGGAGTACCCGGAAAATGCTACTAATGGTCAAAAGCGAGCCCTCAGAAGGTTGACAAACCACTTTTTCCTCAATGGGGAAGTCTCGTATAGGAGGACCCCAGACTTAGGTTTGCTGAGATGTGTAGACGCCGCCAAAGCAACCAGACTTTTGGAAGAAATACATGCAGGGACATGTGGACCTCACATGAACGGGTTCATGTTAGCCAAGAAGATTTTGAGAGCTGTATACTTTTGGATGACTATGGAAAGCGACAATATCCGGTATGTGTAGAAGTGTCACCAGTGCTAGATCCACGAATATTTCATCTGGGTTCCACCAAATGAGCACCCTAGCCCTTCGCATTTTAGGGCATGGGCGTGATAGGACCCATATAGCCTGTAGTGTCAAACGGACATCGTTTCATTTTAGTAGCCATCGACTATTTTACCAAATGCGTCAAGGCATCTACTTACAAAGCCTCCACGAAGAAGGTAGTGGCAGATTTTGTCAGAAACAACATCATTTGTAGATTTAGGATACCAGAGTCTATCATTACTGACAACGCCGCAAACCTCAATAGCGACCTTATGAGGGAAATCTGTGAGAAGTTCAGAATCGTCCACTGTAATTCCACAACCTACAGACCACAAATTAATAGGGCAGTCGAGGCAGCTAACAAGAATATCAAGAGGATTCTGCGAAAGATAGTGGACAATCACAGACAATGGCACGAGAAGTTACTTTTTGCTTTAATAGGTTACCGGACTACCATAAGAACATCTACTGGGGCAACGCCATACATGTAGGTATACGGCACCAAAGCGGTGATACCCGCAGAAGTCAGAATAACGTCCTTAAGAGTCATTCAAGAAGCAAAATTAGACAATGCGTAGTGGATATGGGTCAGGCAAGAACAGCTCATGCTCATTGACGAGAAAAGAATGGATGCAGTATGTCATGGACAGCTATACCAGAACAGGATGGCTAGTGAATTTAACAAAAGAGTGAAGCCTTGTCAATTCACGACGGGGCAGTTGGTTTTGAAGAAAATCTTTCTCCTTCAAGAAGAAGCTAAAGGGAAGTTTGCACTGAACTGGAAAGGTCCTTACGTGGTCCACAGAGAACTGTCTGGTGGAGCTCTAATCTTAGCAGAAATGGATGGAAGACTCAGCAAGAAGCCAATCAACTAGGATGCAATCAAGAGATAATACGTCTGAATACAGATAGAGTTAGGATTTTTAATGTAACAGAACTATGTTCAACCATACTTCCCACGAAGGGATACGTAGGCAACCCACATACTGTTCGATTTCTCTCCCCCTCTCTTGTAATAGAAAAACCAAATGTCATTTTTTGTATGCTGTTCAGGAACTATGTCGACTTGATTTCCTCAGAAAAGCATACGTAGTCAATCCTCATCGGACTCGGTCATCTTTTGTAATTATACTACGTTCTAGCCTGATTCCACTTAGATACGTAGGTTGTCTGAGTTAGAGCTGGCCATTTTCATTTATTAATCTCATCATTTTGCATCTATTGTAACTGAACTACGTTCCGACCTGATTCCGTTTTGGATACGTAGGCTGCCTCAGTTAGGCTCGGTCGTTTCAACATATTTTATCATTATCCTGCGAACTAAGTTTAGACCTGATTCTGTTTTGGATACGTAGGCAGCATGAAAGGGTTCGGTCATAACCTTAGGAAACCTCTGTAATGCATTAGCTTCAACTAGGATACAGTCGTAACAACAATAAACCTCATTGTTAGAGACACCATGGAAGATCGGCATCAACGGGGTGGAGTTCTCAAAGAAATACGATTCGCGTGTAGAGAACCTTTCGTAACGTGTCATAATCCGGAATGATGACGTTTGCCTTAAAAGAAACAAGTATTTTCAAATTATTATCTAAAATATATATAAAGTAATATGTTCCATCTACCAAACTCCGTGGTGCAATCATGTCGAAGGCTGGGGAAAATCAATACCATGGTCGACGCAAACCAACTTTTCCCTTCCTTTACTAAGAAGTTTTCTTTGAATGCAGGGACAACAGGGAGTAAAAGAATCGTTGGGACCACACTAGGGCAAATGACGGACCCGCCATTTACCTAAGATTATCTCTCCTCCCTTTTACTTAAAATGTTCCAGCACAACTAAAGCTAACTCTTGAATTCATTGCAGGAGCCTCGGAATCAGACAGTTGATGCGAAAATTTGTAAATAGCAAACCGTATGCTCACCTAATCGGAGAATCCTGTACAAAACGGATGCCGGTTTCGCTAATCGAAGTCCTGTATATAGCAAACCGCCTGCTCAAATTAATCAGAGCATCCGTATAAATCGCACGTCGGCTTCACCAATCGAAGTCTTGTATATAGCAAACCGTCAACTCAATCAATCGGAGCGCCTTGTACAAATCGAACGTCGACTTCGCCAACTGAAGGCTTGTATATAGCAAACTTTAAACTTCGCTAACGAAAAGCAATCTGTAAAACCACTCCGTCAATCACAAATACCGGAATAGACAATCGCAAACCTTGTCGCCAACGTTCTACCAATCGATGGCCGCAACTTAGCTTTGTAGTCAAGAGTATCTCTTGGGCGTGCTAATATTTCATTTCGTTGTTACCTTGAATGTTTTAATATTTTGTTCGTGCAGCTTTAGGCATGATTTTGATCACTCCCGAGCGGAGATTACTTCACATTTTTAGTGCAAAGCTCTCCCAACAAGCAGAGACGCGCTCTACAAATCAAGCTCTCCCAACAAGCGGAGATATCTTTCAATGCAAAGCTCTCCTAGCAAGCGGAGACGCACTTTACCAATCAAGCTCCCCAACAAGCGTAGACAATTTTCAAATGCTCCGACAGCTGCGGAACGGTACACAGTCCGGCTAACGAATCAAGTCAGGATCAAGTATCCCATCATCCCAATCCCAAATAACAGCTTGTCGGCATCCAGGCATCATCATTCATGCATCATTTACGTCGTATCTTAATATATTCTGCATTACAATATATTGGTGTGCGTGTATTTTATTTTGTTTTACAGAAACAAACACCACAGTGTGGAACTACTTCTTAGCAGCAGATCAAACTACAACGCTATGGGGACTGCCAACCCAGTAACGGGCTCAAGATCCCAGCTCAAGATGACCAGCGAACTCAAAATTTTGAATCATTCAAATCAAGTCGAAAAATTCAAGCTATCGTAAGTGACCAATCTTCTGCCTCGTTGTATCGTCACAATACAATACCGAGGCAATTCCTGTGAATGCCGCTTACTCAAAGTCCCTACTCCAAAACTACATGAGGCCTGATCCTCATTAAGCCCGAGGTATATAAGCAATTCAAAGACAGAATTCGGCCCAACATTCCTAAATCTTCCCAGATTCTTCCCGTATTCAATCCTACAATTCACCATCCTCATTTCCTGCAATACCTGCCTAAACGTCGGGATATAATTAGCTTTGGTTCAATTTCTTTGCCCGGAAACTCTTTCATCGTCTCCGGTCAAAGAGGGACAACTGTTAATGGCCAATTTTGACCCTCCCTTTTAAAATAATTTATTCACGCTTAACAATTTACAATAAATATTTTAAAGTATTTTTCTATTAATGAATATCAATTTTATAAATTAATTAATTATTAGTTTCAAACTTAATCACATAGTAATAATATTGTGTAATTACAAATATATTTATTATTATAAAATAACTTTTGTATATGCGTTTTATAGGTTTTATAATTTGACAAAATTACTCCTTAATTAGGTTATTGTGTTAATATTTTGAAATTAGTGCTATAATTCAAAATATGTGTCATTTATAGATAATTATTTAAAATAATTAGTAACATATAGTAATTATAATTTTACCATATTTTTATTAAAGTTGTTAAGCTTATTTAAATTAATTTTAAGAGGGTTTAAAACTAAAAGTCTACAGTTGCAATTCCTTCATTAAAAATGAAGTGGTTATTCCCTAAATTAAAATCAACCCAAATACCAGGCCCAAGTCCGAAAATACCCAGTCCAAATACCTCATCCCTTTCCAACTTGGCAATCCTTGCCATTACCTCTCAACCAATCACAACCTGACACGACACCCTCTAATCCCACTCATAAAACAAACATAAGCAATATGAGTCGTTGATTCAAAACCTCAACGGTCGCAAATTACCCTTCCTTTCCAAAATAATCTCGACCTATTATTAGGTATTATCTCAGTCGTTGGATCACACGGATCCAACGGTCCCCATATTTCCCCAGAATTGATTTTCTCAAAATGTAATAGCCCGATTTATCAGGGCCATTGATCAAATGATCCAACGGCCTATATCTCTTTCCACTGTTTTAACTTAGAGACCAATTGATCTCACCCCCCAAACCCCAGTCATTTCCCTTGTGGCCCAGCCGCCTCCTTTCCCTTTTCTCTCTCAAGTCTCTCAAACTCTAAATTTAATCAATCACACAAATTTTGCACAAATTTGTGCAAAATCACAAATCGACTCTCGAATCATCTCTCTTGTCTTCACTAGTCGCAATTCCCGCCGATCCTTTTCCATTTCATCACTAGAAATTCAAATGCCAAAATTCTGAAACCCTAAGCTCAAAGGGGAAAGCTCAAATCGCTTGAGCTCTGTTACGACCCTTCAAATCAAAGCCTGAAATCACTCTTTGTCTCCTGAACTCCATGATTCCTGCTGAAATTCCTTTTTCAATCATAAAGTTCAAAACCCTTTGAGTCTAGAAATCCTAGCTTGAAGATGTAACTTCAAATCAGCTAAATCCTTTCTTGCTCCGTCAAATCGGAGCATGCATGGATATTTTAAGAGGGTTCATCAGGAGGATTCTTTACCCAGAGGTCAAATGCAGTAACCTCTGGGATTTAAGCTTAACCGACGGTCCTCTACCTTCAACAACTCACTCCAATCCAGTACTCAGGTAAAATCACTACTAGATTCCCCCTCCTTTGTCTTCTGATTTTCACTCAATTTGCTATCATTATCTACCATGCGTCACTCTCCACTACTGATTTTGAACCGTGAAGCCCTAGAGCATTAAATGCCACTATAAAAGGAGGCTTCAATGCTCTAACCTAGAAAAAAATAAAACAATCTAACACGAACGAACACGCATAGAAAAAACACACTAAGCAATTAGGGTTCCTGGTCTTAGGTCTCTTACTGTCTTTCTCCCTTTTGCCAAGTTCTTTTCTGGTTCAAGCTTGAAGGTTTCTCGGATCTTTGAGCAACAAAAGAATTTATTTGGTCTGCTGCCCTTAAGAAGGTCAGCACATTTCTCTTCTTTTTCTTTGTTCATCTCTCTGAATAATTTAGATATATCGATGTTAAGTTCTGCAGATTATAATTATGTTGTATGTGTTTGACATGTTTGATAGTTATGTTTGTTAGTGTGACAATATTTTATGATTAGCTTGTTCTGTTATGATTCCTTAAGTGATAATCGATTAAGTCATAAATGGTAATTATTGATCTTTGTTTTGAGTTCTCCTACAGTCTCCATGCCTGAATTCTTACATGTTTATGTCCAATACAAACCTCATAGTTCTCACTGACTTATAGTAGACTCATTTCTGTTTATTGTACTTCTGTAATTTTATGAGTCTTTTGGAAGATAAGTTCACTACCTGATAGTTATTGCTAAAACGAAACCTGAACTTGTTCAGGACTTATGTTCCCATACTTCTTAACCTTAAGTTTGAATTGAAATGTCTAAATATCTTCTTGTCTACCTGTATTTTTATTAAACTTTTTCTGAGTTACCACTATGGTCCTTACTCTGTTTGGTTATTGTCATTGGTTAATCAATCATGTTCACTTCTGTATATTATTCCCTGTATCTTACTTGTTTATGATCAAGTTCATTATTTGGTAAATCTTAAGTGATATACACTTGATAGATTCAATATGTCTATGTCACTTAACTAAGTTGAAAGAGTTTGGGTGTTTATATGTCTTTCCTCCTTGTATCTGTACCTACTAACTTTGAGGGTAATTTCTGGGCTATCACTTATAGCTTTTTCATGATCATGCTCAACTGTCGTATGTATAGGAAACTATATTATTTGCATCAAGCTGTTTTCTTCTCATTAATCTTTGTTGTATATAGATGTTCTGTTAAGGTCAAACTATTCTCCTCTTCTTAGTGTAAGTCATGATTTTGTTTGGATAAAGTCAACTAGTAATTGATGCATAACTAAGTTTGTTTGTTCCATAATCAGTTGAGATCTTCACACACATGTGTAATACATCCATGTCCTTAATCCTTTGAGCCCTATGTTGATTTTTCGTAAAGTTTACATGCATCTATAGTTAACTTACCTCCCATGAAGAAACGATTTACGCATATTGTTATGACCAATTGATAGCTTTAGGAACTAAAGTATGGTCACTTCATACCTATATGCTGAACTAGATTTATGTTTGAGTTTGAAATTGTTTTGATACAATGTTTTCCATATCTTTCCTTTACCAACATGTTGGTGTGAAACTGTAATTGGTTCTCTAATGTGCAAAGTTCCCCTGCTTATGTGAGATCACTGTTTCATTCACCATGTATATGTGTAGTTGATTAAGTGTTACTAGTATCCCTGCTTTAACTCTGTAACATCGTGTTCTGTCTTGGATCATGCTCAGTCCTTCTCCCTACTGTTAATCCAAAATTAAGTCTGACTCTCAAATCGTATGAAGTCTATATATTGATATTGTCTGAACGTGATGACTTGCTAACACTGTTAGAAGCATGACCCTGTTGAAACCTTAAGGATCCCCATGTTTAAGTCTGTGAGTTTATAATCATGATGGGAGTTCAATCCCATGGCCTTGATAATTTTTCTGTAACAATAGTTGACTATGACTGTTAGTTTGAATCTGCCTTGATGTATTTAAGTTGCCAAGTGATGAACATTAATACATGTTTGAATATGTTGTGCCTTAATGATTCATTCATGTAAGGGTATAATATGAAACTTCTTTGTTCTATGTGTATTCTGAAGTCACCCTCGCCCCCTTTCTAGGTTTACTTTATATATGTTTCCTTGTAGGTATCACAATATTATGTATACTGTTGTGATGTTAAGAGGAAAGTATATATATTGTGGTAGGTAATGCTTTAGTATCTAGTTTGCATGGGAAGGGCCTCATTGGCACTTAAACCCGTAAGAAAAACTTGTCATTAGTAATTAAGGGTATTTGGGAGTGGAGTTCGACTCTAGGTTGGGCTGCCCTCCTCGGCACAAGCATTGCCCATGACCTTGAGTCCCTTGAGAACTTTAAAGTGTCGGAAGATCCAAAGGGAGCATCGACCCCGAGTGGGGTTCCCTCCTTAGCTCTAAATTTATTGATACATTCAGTTCTTTAAAGTTTTAGTATTTAATGACAACGTAAGGTTTCCAATGTGAATTATTTACTAAGTAAAGCCACCACATTAATGTATAATTTTCTCTACCATATTAATCTTGTTCTTGCTTTAATTAATTGTTTATGTATTTTTCATGTACATCAAAGAATGATTTGTAGTTAAAATATGCTAAATATACTGTATATATGTCTAATGACTTTCTTATTCTTTCACATGTACATATGTTTGGGCCTCTGAGTTCATGATGAATCAGGCCCAGCTCTAGCTTTATTGCATCTCATCGAGGAGTCCAAAGTTAGCTTGTATCCGCGTCTCTTCGCTGCTGGGCCTGCCTTCTTAAGGCTCAATCACAAAGTCCAGTCCTCTTTCCCTCAATTCCTTTATCATTATTGCTATCTCGTTAATTTAGTTTACTACCTCTACTAGTTTAATGTTAGTTGTATTTATTATGTCTTTATTATTGCTTATCTCTCATGTATATAATACTCATATATTAGAATACATGTTTTTCTTTCATGCTTTAGTATCATGTAAACTTAGGCAAGCCTTAAACAACATAGGATTAAAAGGAAAATTAGTTAGAAGTAGATCCTTAACTCACTAATTATAATTTGCCCACGAATTGTTATTTTGTTTCACACATCTTTCCTTTCCTTTCCTTAAGAGATTTTGAAATCTAGAACTTAGTGAACAATAACTCTATTTCAAAAAGGAAAAATCAGATTTCAACTTTGTTTTTCAAAAGAAAATCAGAACATCAAGAAATTGTCGCCCCTTAAGCATTTTTTTCGATAAATAACCCTTCTTTTAAACCCTCCGAATCTAAGGTAAATTTTGGGTATGCTTTTTTCACAAACGTCCCTTTAGCATGATATATACAGCCATCCCCCAAATCAAAATAATTTCGTAACTCAATCCCTTTTATAAACTTATAAAAATCTAGACCACTTATGTACCAATTTTAAGACTCTTTTAACATCTCTTATGAATCCCTTCATAAACTTATATCCCTTTAGGACCTCGCATTCTTTCTATCAATATCATACTGAGGTATACAGTAAGCAACATTCCTTATCAATAGTCAAAGCCTTTTTACAAATAATTGATCGCAAACTTAGTATAAATCCTATGGAGCTACCTCAGGTAGATTCTAAGGGGTGCCTAACACCTTCCCCTTAGAAGAACAAGAACTCTTACCCACAATCTTATCGGTTAGCGGATCAATAAAGAACATGACTTAGTAATTAAATAGGTACCCTAGTATACATTTAAATATTAGGTGGCGACTCTCTTTCATCAACAACAGAGAAACCACAAGTTGAATCTTATCTTAACTAGTGCAAAATAGGGTGCGACTGTAACTATACCGAAGATACTTTGAAAACGTGAAGAAGAGAATAGAGGTTGGCATTAGCTTTAGATGGTGCAAATGCAACTAGCTTGAATAAAGAGCAACAAATTTGTTCTCTCAAATAAGAAATTTAGGGGTTAAGGAATTTTTATTGGCTTTATAGAAGTAGTTCTAAGCTGAAAAGAGAGCCAAAATCATCCATAGAGCTGAGACACAAGGCATGTTCGAAAGTTTGTTGGAAAACGAAAAGTTATTTTGATTTTTTTTTCTTCAAGAAGAACCGTGACATTGATGAATGAGTTGAGAGTTTTCTCTCGACTTAATTAGAGAAAGTAGGATAAGATTTCTGATGACGAACTAGAAAACCAACATACGCATCAAGGTAAGCTTTATGTTTGCCTGCTTGTGCGTCTTTTCAAGTTTACCCCATAATTAGTATGGCGGAGCTCTAATTTGTTGGGAAGATTCTGAAGTAGTAAAAAAGTGGAACTGTATCATAAAGATGGGATTTTAAGAAATGACTAAAATTGAAAATAAGTAGAGGAAATCTTGAAGCGTGTCTTACCTTCAATATCTATGAGATTCTGGAAACTCTGATTACGCATTATAGCTTTACCACTGCATATAACATGAACTTAAACATTAGATACTAGCATATTTAAAAAGGAGAAAACAAGAGGTTGGACAACAATAAAGAACACCCCATATAGCGCTCTTGTTCATTAAACAATGTGATAAATTATAATAAGATCCTACAGGTAGTACTTCTACCAAGCTTTGCTACCGCAACCCTATGAGTAGCGACTGTACCAAGTTGTGCTACTGCAACCATGTCCAGATTTGTATTTACAGTAATTTGACTGAGATATGTATATCATCAAAATTACCTGCCATATTAGAATACGATGCTTAGCCTAAATCAAGTTCATTATAAATAGATAGATATCATATGCAAAATCTAACTTTATGATCTTATAATGCAGATGCTGTTGAGGTTTGTTTTGGTTTTAAGATGAAATAGTCTTAAAATGAGGGTGAATGGGAAATGG
>AWOL01S0030702.1:0-23996 GCA_000715115.1 Nicotiana otophora
TAGGTACCTGCGCTCACTGGGGGTGTGTACAGACTCCAGAGGGGCTCCTTCAGCCCAAGCACTGTAATCCGCACGGACAACTCACGTGCTATAGTATAATATCTGGATCCGCACCGACAACTCACGTGCTGTACGGACAACTCACGTGCTGCACGGATAACTAACGTGCTATAATATAATATCTGGATCCACACAGACAACTCACGTACTGCACGGACAACTCACGTGCTATAATATAATATATCACAATCAGGCCCTCAGCCTCACTCAGTCATAAATCTCTCTAGTCTCTCGGGATCTCAATAATCATGAAAATCAGCCCAACAGAAATGATATAATGCATCAACAAGGAACAATAGAGACAGAGATAAAATAAACAAGTAAACAGTGATTGAGTACAAAACAACAATTTAACGGATAATTCAACATGTACACGACCTTTGTGGGTTCCTACAGTGCCAACACATAATCTAAACATGATTTGTGGTTCAATTTCTCTACTACACGGAGAATGTACAAATAACAACAGATTATTCAATTACACAATTGCATGGAATTTGACCAAGTCACATATCCTACGGTGCATGCCCACACGTCCGTTACTTAGCATGTGCGTCAACTCAAAACAGATCATATAATCCGGGGTTTCGTACCCTCAGAACTAGATTTAGAACTATTACTTACCTCAACCCGTAAAATTTTTTATTCCGCTATGCCCTTCCTCGTGAATCGGCCTCCGAACGACTCGAATCTAGCCACAATTAATTCGATTCAGTCAATACAAATTGTAGAAATTAATTCCATATGAAAATACTATTTTTCCAACAAAATCCAAAATTGCACTCAAATATCACACGTGGGGCCCACGTCTCGAAACCCGATAAAAATTACAAAATATGAACGCCCATTCAACCATGAGTCCAACCATACCAATTTTACCAAATTCCGACATCAACTCGACCTCCAAATCTTCAGTTCTTTTTTTGAAATTCCTAGGCCCAAATCCCCTAATTTCACCTCAAAAACACGTAATCTAGTCGACATACTCAAGGATAATCCAATATTATTGACTAACAATGATCAAAAGTGACTTACCTCAAGTTTCTCATGAATTCCCTCTGAAAATCACCCCAAACCGTGCCTGAAAGTCCAAAAATGGCAAAACTCGGAACCCCTTCGAAATGTATACTGCCCAAGGGTTCCGCACCTGCGACTTACTTAGCCGCTTCTGTGGTTTGCCAAGTCTGGCCTCCTTTCTCTTCTGCGGTCACCTTCCCGCTTCTGCGAGGAGAAAGCCGCTTCTGCGGCCTTTGCGCTTCTGCGGTCGCGGAGTCGCAGATGCGACGCTGCTTTTGCGGACCGTTTACTCGCTTCTGCGACCTCTGCCTCAATCCACGCCTAGTCGCTTCTGCGAGCTAGCACCTGCGATCCAATTTCCACAGGTGCGATTGCATCAGATGACAACAGGTTTCCAAATTTGTTTTATGTCTGAATTTGATCCGTTAACCACCCGAAACTCACCCAAGACCCTCGGGACCTCAACCAAATACACCAACAAGTCCTAAAATATCAGACGAACTTAGTCGAATCCTCAAATCACATCAAACAACACTAAACCCATGAATCATACCCAATTCAAGCTTAATGAAACTAAGAATTTTCAACTTCTACATTTGATGCCGAAACCTATCAAATCAAGTCCGATTGACCTCAAATTTTGCACACAAGTCATAAATGACATAACAGACCTATTCCAGTTTCCAGAATCAGATTCCGACCCCGATATAAGAAAGTCAACTCTCCAGTCAAACTTCCAAACTTAAATTTTTATTTTCGCCATTTCAATCCTAATTTAACTACAGACTTCCAAATAATTTTTTAGACACGCTCCTAAGTCCGAAATCACCATGCAGAGCTATTGAAATCATCAAAATTCTATTTCGGGGTCGTTTACACATAAGTCAATATCCGGTCAACCTTTTCAACTTAAGTTTTAAACCTTGGAACTAAATAGGCGTTTGGCCATAAGAATTGTAAAATTCGAAAAAATGGTAAAAATACTTTTCAAGTGAAAACGGTATTTGAAATTTAGAGTTGTGTTTGGACATAAATTTCAGTTTGGGTTGTTTTTGAAGTTTTGTAAGCGATTTGAGTGAAAATTTTAAAAAACAGCTTTTTGCAGTTTTTTTGCAAATTTTTGAAAATTTCAAAAATACATTTACAAGTAAAAATTAAAAATTTTATGAACAAACGCTGATTTCGAAAAAAAGTGAAATTCTTTTGGAAAAATCTTCCATTAAATTTTATGTCCAAACGGGCTCTAAATGTTCCAATTCATTCCAAAACCTCATCGGACCCGAACCACTCACCCCGGCAAGTTACATAACAACTGTAAAGCATAAAATAAGCAGTAAATGGGGGAACGAGGTTGTAATACTCAAAACGACCAGCCCGATCGTTATATTCTCCCCTTCTTAAACAAACGTTCGTCCTCAAATGAGTTTAGAATCATACATGGAGCCTCAAATAAGTGTGGATATTTTCTCCGTATATCCCGCTCAGTCTCCCAAGTAGCTTCTCTGACTGGTTGGTCTCTCCACTGCACTTTCATTGAAGCTATGTTCTTTGATCTCAACTTTTGAACCTGCCGGTCTAAAATGGCCACCGGCTCCACATCACAAGTCAAGTTACCATTCAACTGCACTGTGCTGAAATCCAAAATATGAGACGGATCCCCGACATATTTCCGAAGCATAGATACATGAAATACAGGATGAACACTCGATAGACTAGGCGGCAAAGCAAGTTCATAAGCCACATCTCCAATCTTCTTAAGCACGTCAAACGGCCCAATATACCAAGGGCTCAACTTGGCATTCTTCCCGAACCTCAACACACCCTTCATGGGCAAAATCTTGAGCAGAACCTTCTCCCCAACCATGTAAGCAACATCACGGACCTTCCGATCGGCATAACTCTTATGTCTAGACTGCGCTGTGCAAAGCCGCTCCTGAATCAATTTAACCTTCTCCAAAGCATCCTGAACCAAATCAGTACCCAATAGCCTAGTCTCACCCGGCTCAAACCAACCCACCGGAGAGTGACACAGTCTCCCATATAAAGCCTCATACGGAGCCATCTGAATGCTTGATTGGTAGCTATTATTGTAAGAAAACTCTGTCAGTAGCAGAAATTGATCCCAAGAAACTCCAAAATCTATAACACAAACGCGTAGCATATCTTCCAATATCTGAATAGTGCACTCGGACTGTCCGTACGTCTGAGGGTGAAATGATGTACTCAACTGAACCTATGTACCCAAACCTCTCTACACTGCTCTCCAAAACTGTGATGTAAATTGCGTGTCCCGATCTGAAATGATGGACACTGGCACACCGTGTAGACAAACAACCTCGCGGATATAAATCTCAGCAAGCCGCTCCGAAGAATAAGCAGTACCAACTGGATAAAATGCGCGGACTTGGTCAACCGATCTACAATCACCCAAACAACATCAAACTTCCTCAAAGTCCGTGGAAGTCCAACTACGAAGTCCATGGTAATACACTCCCATTTCTACTCCGGACTTTCAAGTATCTGAAGCAATCCGCCCGGTCTCTGATGTTCGTACTTCACCTGTTGACAATTTAAACACCGAGCTACAAACCCAACTATATCTTTTTTCATTTTTCTCCACCAATAGTGCTGCCTCAAGTTCTGCCTCAAGAACCCGACTGGGCTCCGAAATATCTAATCTCACGAACTGATTGGCCAGGGTTTGAACAACAACTGCAAAAGGCCTTTCATTAACAGGAATGAATGCAAGGCTACCCATACTCACAGCCTTTTCTACTCAAGGCATCAGCCCCCACATTGGCCTTCCCGGGATGATATAGAATAGTGATATCATAGTCCTTTAGCAACTCCAACCATCTCTGCTACCTCAAATTTAGATCCTTCTGTTTGAACAAGTAATGCAGACTCCAATGATTGATAAGTAGGGATTTTGACTGATTATTTTCTCTCTTTTACTTGCGATTTAGCTCTAACATGCTTAAAGGCATTCCCGAAAACTAACAAAATGTGCTTACTTGCAGGAATATTGGGATATGAGCCAAAGAAGTCAAAATAAACTCATAAAGGAGTCAAAAGTGAACAAGAACCAAAACAGAGCAAAAAGGCCAGCAGTGTGGACCGCACCAAAATTGTGCGGCCGCAGAATATCAAGTGTGGCCGCACTCACTATTATGCGGTCCACAGAGAGGAGATTCAGAGAATGGTATTTAAGCAAGCTGAAAGAGTGCAGACCGCACCAAAATTGTGCGGCAGTAGAATATCAAGTGCGGCCGCACTCACTATTATGCGGTCCGCAGGAGTAAAGAATCATAGAGTTGGATTCAAGTACAAAATCAAGGATTGTGGACCGCATCATTTTTATGCGGCCACACAATCAAATCAGAAGCGCGACCACACTCGTTTATATGAGGACCGCAGATGCCCCGAAGTTCGAAGCCCAAAATTCTAAGAATGCGGACCGCACAATAATTGTGCGGCCACATAAGCTCAATGTGCGGACCGCACCAGAATTATGCTGCCGCACAATCTCCGCATGGGTATTTTTGTCAAATATTTTCAGCTTAGTATAAATAGAACTTTTTGTCATTTTTAGGATAAGTGACATTAGAAAAGAGCACCTGAGCCGTTTTCTTTACTATTTTGAGGATGTTTGTATTAGATTAACATCTATACATTAGATTTTCTTTCTTTAATCAATTAATATGCATTCTATCTTAATTTCTTCTTTGATTTTTGTACTTTTCATGAGTAGCTAAATCTTTAGCTAGGGTTGTGACCCAACCCTAGTGTGGGTATTTGATGGGTGTTTAATTTAGGGCTTATTTTTTATTAGGTTAGTGACATTTAGCCTTGTTCATGATTGAACCCTAGAATCAATGGTTGCAAGCATTGATTCATGCCATTCGACTTAGCCTCTACTTGAGAAAGAGAGACTAAGTCTAGGAAAACTTGGCTAACAAGAAATTGGGGTGAACTTAAGAAATTGATAGCCCCAATTAAAGGGTTAAACCTAGAGATAGTAATACCCGACTTGAGCTAATATCACTTGTATTGTGCAAATACCCAATTGGACTTGAGAAAGCCAAATTGGGCAAAATCACTCAAAATACTGAGAGGTATAGAGTGAGTACCCGGATGTGATTGCTATATCACGACCCCAACTAATAAAATTTGCCCTGGAGTTTACAACCCATTAGATGGCTACGTAGAAGTCATGACCCTAGTCCCTTTTTAATCATTTGAAAAACTCAAAACCAAAAATATTGTCCTTAGTTTTATACTTGTAAACAATAGAGTAAAGTAGAAGTAGAACACCAATCAAGTTTGTGGAAGTGTAATTGGAGCCAAAACTTGCAATTAACTTAGATATACACCTAATCCCATATTTTAACTCCCCGTGGATTCGATCCCAACCTTCGTTGGGTTTATTATTGCATCGACCGCCTCACTACTAAATTGTGTTGTGGGTTTGGCCGAGATCAATTTTTGGCGCCGTTGCCTGGGAGTTAAATAAATTTAGCTATATATCTAGGAATTTGTGTGTTTTGTCTTTCTTTCCTTCCAAGTCACTAATTTGGTTTGTGAATTGCTTTTAGGTACAAAGTGGCCCTTAACAACGAGCCCCTCAGAAATTTACCATTGGGGGAGGAGGTAGATGATGATCAAGTGGATGAGGTTCATCCCAAGCCTCAAGTAAACAGGCGAGGCCGACCGCCGAATGATAATGTCCCAAACCCTCCCCCACCCCCACCAAGAGCAACACACCGGGTGTTGCCGAATGAGGGCTATGCAAGTATAATAGTCCCGCTCCGGATTAGGGCGGGCAACTTCCAAATAACCAACATGATGCTTACACTACCTGAGCAGCGGGGTTTCATCACCGGAGCTCCACAGTAAAATGCCTACAAGCATCTCAAGGGTTTCGTCGATACTTATTGGGGGAGCAAGCAAACAAATATCTTCGAGGATGCACTGTGGTTAAGGCTATTTCCCTTTTCTCTACGGGGAAAGGCTTTGGACTGGTTAGAGAGATTGCCTAATCATTCCATCCACACTTGGGATGAGTTGGCTGAGAAGTTCATTGCCAAATTCTTCTCTCCGAGGCACATGGCTATACTAAGGGATGAAATTCTAGCTTTCAAACAAGAGCCCAATGAGATTTGGGAAACATATCGTACCATGGTCAAAGAACGCCCGAACAATGATATGACCAAGGCCATGATCCAACAGACCTTCTACAGGGGGATCAACACAATGAATCAGTGTGTGGTAAATCAACTCGCTGGGGGTAACTTCATGAACACGCTTTATTCTGAAGCTTATGAAATTTGGATGAGATGGCGGACACCTCTTCAGCGTGGCAAAGTAGAGCCAATGTTACTCATGGTGACCTAAATGTTATTCACCTACACAAGGAGCTATATGATCATGGGCAAGCTATTGCGGAGTTGACAACCACCATGAACCAATTGGCCAAGGCTCAGCTTCAACAGGTTCAAGGGGCGAAACAGGTGAATGCTATGGAAGGGATGAACATGATGGTAAACAAGAGATGACAATGAGGTCAACAAGTACAAAACCATCTGGAACAATTTGAGCAAAGTAATAGTGGGTATAATCAAGATGATTCATATGATGAGCAAGATGAAGAGGTTCAATATGTCAACAATTATCAAGGTCAAAGAAGTAATGCTCAAAATCAACAACACTGGAGATCACAAGGAAACCAAGGAAATTAGAGTGATGGTAACAACAATAATCAAAGAAATTGGGGTAATCAAGGTAATCAAGGCAATTGGGGAGGAAATAATCAAGGTAATTGGGGTGGCAACAATCAAAGCAATTGGGGAGGCAACAATAATCAAGGGGGTTGGAACAATAGCAATCAAGGAAATCAGGGGTCGGGCTTTTAGAGAACCCCGATGTATCAACAACCAAACAACCCGCCTCTATATCCGTCTCAAGGTCCTAGTTCTTCCTATAGTGAAATAGGACGGATTGAAATTATGTTTAAGCAAATGATGGAGAAAAACGCCGACTCTGATGCCCAATTAGCCTCCCACAACACTTCTATCCGCAACTTGGAGGTTATACTTGGCCAAATTTCTCAAGATTTAAATACTCTCCCAATGGGGACACTACCTAGTGATACGGTGGTGAACCCGAAAGGTGGGAATACGGGGCATACAATGACCGTAACAACAAGAAGTGAGAGAGGCGGAGTTGCTAGTACCTCAAACCAAAGAAGACATGTGGGTGATGATGTGTTGGTGCAAGATGATGATAAGCCAAGCAATGATGTTCATGCTAATGGAGAAGCAAGGATTGATATTGATGAAAATGTGGAGGAGACGCAAGAAGATGTGAACCCGTCTAGGAAGCACGTGATTGGCATGCCAGAGCCGGTAGTGCCAAAGGCTAAGGCACCAATGCCAAGGCCTCCTCCTCCATACCCTCAAAGACTTGCAAAGCAACATTATGAGAATCAATTCAATAAATTCATTGATATGATGAAAAGTTTGTCTATAAATGTGCCGTTGGTTGAAGCCTTAGAACAAATGCCGGGATATGCCAAGTCATGAAGGATTTTGTAACAAAGAAGAGATCAATGAACTATAAAATGATCAAAATGACACATCAAGTGTGTGCTATTGTGCACTCCATGGCTCCGAAGTTGGAATACCCCGGTGCTTTCACAATACCGTGCACTATTGGGAGTGCTGATTTCGCCAACACTTTATGTGACTTGGGGGAGCGCATTAACTTGATGCCTTATTCTGTGTTCAAAACGTTGGGGATTGGGCAACCAAGACCCACATCCATGAGGTTGCAAATGGAAGATCGAATAATGAAAAAGCCATTGGGGATAATTGATGATGTGTTAGTTCGAGTCGACAAGTTCATCCTTCCCGCAGATTTTGTGATACTTGACTGTGAGGTTGACTACGAGGTACCAATCATTTTGGGGAGACCTTTCCACTACTTCCGTAAAGGGAGTGAGGAGCTTTATAGGCCATGCGGGGTTTTACCGCCGATTCATCAAGGACTTTTCTAAAGTGGTAAACCCCTTGTGCAAACTCTTAGAGAAAGATGCCAAGTTCCTTTTCAATGAAGATTGTATGAAGGCATTTGAACTACTCAAGTATAAGTTGACTACCACGAATATTATCACCGCGCCAAATTGGAGCTTACCATTTGAGCTCATGTGTGATGCAAGCGATATGACGGTTGGAGCGGTATTAGGGCAACAAATTAACAAGATCTTTCATCCGGTCTACTATGCTAGCAAGACCGTGAACGAGGCCCAAGTCAACTATACGATAACCGAGAAAGAACTCCTAGCCATTGTCTTTGCTATGGAGAAGTTCCTCCCGTACCTAATGGGTACAAAGGTGATTGTTCACACCGACCATGCAGCACTTCGTTATTTGATGAGCAAGAAAGCCTCTAAGGAAAGGTTGATGCGGTGGGTGCTTCTATTGCAAGAGTTTGATCTAGAGATTCAAGACCGTAAGGGTAGTGAGAATCAAGTGTCGGACCACTTGTCCCGATTGGAGGAGGAGGGGAGGCCACATGATGGCCCTGAGATCAATGATTTATTTTCTGACGAACAACTCCTTTCCATTTCTATGACTGAGATGCCATGGTTTGCCGATGTGGCCAACTATATTGTGAGTGGCATTGTTCCGAACGAGCTCTCTTCAAACCAAAGGAAGAAGCTCAAACGGGACTGCCTGGACTACTATTGGGATGAGCCATATCTCTTCAAAATTTGTACTGATGGTGTTATCCGAAGATGTGTACCAGAAGAAGAACAATTGGGTATTCTTGAAGCTTGCCACTCTTTGCCATATGGTGGTCACATGCGTCGTGCCGCGATGTTAAATCAGGCGCTTCTTGGGAGGCAACCCATGTGTCTTTTTCTTTTTCTTGTTTTTCTTCTTTAGATTAGATAGGCTTTGTTTTGTACTAACTAGTTTTAAAGTGTATGCAAGAATGGGTGTGCATTGCAGGAACTGAGCATGAAAAGTTTGGCTAAGTGTCACAAAAGTGCGGACCGCACTAAAATTATGCGGACCGCACTGCCACNCCTCAAACCAAAGAAGACATGTGGGTGATGATGTGTTGGTGCAAGATGATGATAAGCCAAGCAATGATGTTCATGCTAATGGAGAAGCAAGGATTGATATTGATGAAAATGTGGAGGAGACGCAAGAAGATGTGAACCCGTCTAGGAAGCACGTGATTGGCATGCCAGAGCCGGTAGTGCCAAAGGCTAAGGCACCAATGCCAAGGCCTCCTCCTCCATACCCTCAAAGACTTGCAAAGCAACATTATGAGAATCAATTCAATAAATTCATTGATATGATGAAAAGTTTGTCTATAAATGTGCCGTTGGTTGAAGCCTTAGAACAAATGCCGGGATATGCCAAGTCATGAAGGATTTTGTAACAAAGAAGAGATCAATGAACTATAAAATGATCAAAATGACACATCAAGTGTGTGCTATTGTGCACTCCATGGCTCCGAAGTTGGAATACCCCGGTGCTTTCACAATACCGTGCACTATTGGGAGTGCTGATTTCGCCAACACTTTATGTGACTTGGGGGAGCGCATTAACTTGATGCCTTATTCTGTGTTCAAAACGTTGGGGATTGGGCAACCAAGACCCACATCCATGAGGTTGCAAATGGAAGATCGAATAATGAAAAAGCCATTGGGGATAATTGATGATGTGTTAGTTCGAGTCGACAAGTTCATCCTTCCCGCAGATTTTGTGATACTTGACTGTGAGGTTGACTACGAGGTACCAATCATTTTGGGGAGACCTTTCCACTACTTCCGTAAAGGGAGTGAGGAGCTTTATAGGCCATGCGGGGTTTTACCGCCGATTCATCAAGGACTTTTCTAAAGTGGTAAACCCCTTGTGCAAACTCTTAGAGAAAGATGCCAAGTTCCTTTTCAATGAAGATTGTATGAAGGCATTTGAACTACTCAAGTATAAGTTGACTACCACGAATATTATCACCGCGCCAAATTGGAGCTTACCATTTGAGCTCATGTGTGATGCAAGCGATATGACGGTTGGAGCGGTATTAGGGCAACAAATTAACAAGATCTTTCATCCGGTCTACTATGCTAGCAAGACCGTGAACGAGGCCCAAGTCAACTATACGATAACCGAGAAAGAACTCCTAGCCATTGTCTTTGCTATGGAGAAGTTCCTCCCGTACCTAATGGGTACAAAGGTGATTGTTCACACCGACCATGCAGCACTTCGTTATTTGATGAGCAAGAAAGCCTCTAAGGAAAGGTTGATGCGGTGGGTGCTTCTATTGCAAGAGTTTGATCTAGAGATTCAAGACCGTAAGGGTAGTGAGAATCAAGTGTCGGACCACTTGTCCCGATTGGAGGAGGAGGGGAGGCCACATGATGGCCCTGAGATCAATGATTTATTTTCTGACGAACAACTCCTTTCCATTTCTATGACTGAGATGCCATGGTTTGCCGATGTGGCCAACTATATTGTGAGTGGCATTGTTCCGAACGAGCTCTCTTCAAACCAAAGGAAGAAGCTCAAACGGGACTGCCTGGACTACTATTGGGATGAGCCATATCTCTTCAAAATTTGTACTGATGGTGTTATCCGAAGATGTGTACCAGAAGAAGAACAATTGGGTATTCTTGAAGCTTGCCACTCTTTGCCATATGGTGGTCACATGCGTCGTGCCGCGATGTTAAATCAGGCGCTTCTTGGGAGGCAACCCATGTGTCTTTTTCTTTTTCTTGTTTTTCTTCTTTAGATTAGATAGGCTTTGTTTTGTACTAACTAGTTTTAAAGTGTATGCAAGAATGGGTGTGCATTGCAGGAACTGNGGAGCGAGAACTGCTACAAAGATGCTAAGTTGTGGATTCTATTGGCCTACCCTTTACAAGGACGCTAGCGATCTCGTTAAGCATTGTGATGAATGCCAAAGGGCCGGTGGGATCTCCAAGAAAAATGAGATGCCTCTCACCACCATCCTAGAGATTGATATTTTTGATGTTTAGGGCATTGATTTTATGGGTCCGTTTGTGAGCTCATGTGGGAACACCTATATATTGGTAGTTATGGATTACGTGTCCAAATGGGTTGAAGTTGTGGCTTTTCCCAACAATGAAGCTCGGAGTGTGGTAGCTTTCTTGACGAATAACATATTCACAAGGTTTGGTACTCCAAGGGCCATCATTAGTGATGGGAGATCACACTTTTGCAACAAAGCTTTTGATACTTTACTCTCCAAGTATAGTGNAGCACTTCGTTATTTGATGAGCAAGAAAGCCTCTAAGGAAAGGTTGATGCGGTGGGTGCTTCTATTGCAAGAGTTTGATCTAGAGATTCAAGACCGAAAGGGTAGTGAGAATCAAGTGGCGGACCACTTGTCCCGATTGGAGGAGGAGGGGAGGCCACATGATGGCCTTGAGATCAATGATTCATTTCCTGACGAACAACTCCTTTCCATTTCTATGACTGGGATGCCATGGTTTGCCGATGTGGCCAACTATCTTGTGAGTGGCATTGTTCCGAATGAGTTCTCTTCAAACCAAAGGAAGAAGCTCAAACGGGACTGCCTGGACTACTATTGGGATGAGCCATATCTCTTCAAAATTTGTACTGATGGTGTTATCCGAAGATGTGTACCAGAAGAAGAACAATTGGGTATTCTTGAAGCTTGCCACTCTTTGCCATATGGTGGTCACCATGGTGGAGCGAGAACTGCTACAAAGATGCTAAGTTGTGGATTCTATTGGCCTACCCTTTACAAGGACGCTAGCGATCTCGTTAAGCATTGTGATGAATGCCAAAGGGCCGGTGGGATCTCCAAGAAAAATGAGATGCCTCTCACCACCATCCTAGAGATTGATATTTTTGATGTTTAGGGCATTGATTTTATGGGTCCGTTTGTGAGCTCATGTGGGAACACCTATATATTGGTAGTTATGGATTACGTGTCCAAATGGGTTGAAGTTGTGGCTTTTCCCAACAATGAAGCTCGGAGTGTGGTAGCTTTCTTGACGAAGAACATATTCACAAGGTTTGGTACTCCAAGGGCCATCATTAGTGATGGGAGATCACACTTTTGCAACAAAGCTTTTGATACTTTACTCTCCAAGTATAGTGTCACTCATAAAGTGTCGACCCCCTATCATCCTCAAGCAAGTGGATAGGTTGAAGTCTTCAACCGGGAGATCAAGAGTATTCTGTCAAAGACTGTGAATGCCAACCGGACAGATTGGTCGAAGAAACTTGATGATGCTCTTTGGGCCTATAGAACAGCTTACAAAACACCAATTGGTATGTCTACGTATCGGTTAGTGTTCGGGAAAGCTTGTCACCTTCCGGTGGAATTTGAGCATAAGGCTATGTGGGCGTTGAAGAAGCTTAACCTTGAGTGGGATGTAGCTGCAAATCTTAGGGTGGAGCAATTGAATGAACTTGATGAGTTTCGATTCCATGCATACTCCAATTCGTCCTTGTATAAGGATAAGATGAAGTACCTCCATGACAAGTATATCCGGAACAAAGAATTCAAAGCAGGTGATCTTGTGCTTTTGTTCAACTCTCGGTTGCGGATGTTTCCGGGAAAGCTGAAATCAAAGTTGAGTGGCCCATTTGAAGTTGTACATGTGACACCCTTTGGAGCTTTAGATTTGAAAAATAAGAATGATGAGGTGTTTAGAGTCAACAGGCACCGGGTTAAACATTATCTTGGCAAGGTTGATGATGGCCACGTTATGGCGTTGCTCCATTTCAAGTGATTGATGGTAACATGCGTCGTGCCGCGACATTAAATCAGGCGCTTATTGGGAGGCAACCCATGTGTCTTTTTCTTTTTCTTTTTTATTGTTTTTCTTCTTTAGATTAGATAGGCTTTGTTTTGTACTAACTAGTTTTAAAGTGTATGCAAGAATGGGTGTGCATTGCAGGAACTGAGCATGAAAAGTTTGGCTAAGTGTCACAAAAGTGCGGACCGCACTAAAATTATGAGGACTGCACTGCCACTCTGCGGCCGCACAATTTTGTGTGCGGTCGCACAACTGGGAGATGAAAGATACATGGTCTCTGAAGTTTCGCCTGACAAAAATCCTTAACAAAATGCGGCCGTACCCATTTTTGTGCGGTCTGCATTAATTTTGCAGCCACACTCATTTTTGTGCAGTCCGCAGCAAGTCTTCACAAGGGTAGGTAATGAGTACGGACAACACTCAAAATTGTGCAGCCGCACTCCAGGTAAAATTGTGGGCCCGACGGGTAAAAGTATAAATAGGGCCTCACTTAGCTTTTTACACTTTACGCTCTTTTGAAACCTGAAACTAAGCTTGCACAGTGCATAACCTCATTGTTTTCAATCTCTCCTAATTTCATCAGTTTTGAATCTCACCTGCATCTTCATTATTGGTATGCTAATTTATTCTTTAGATTTTTCCTTAATTTTATTCTTTTTCCTAGGGTTATTTCCATGCCTAAATATGTCAATGGTTAGTTGTTTGTGCTTAGAATCATGTGGGTAGCCTTTTTAAACGTTAATTGGGGTCTGGGTAAGTGACTAATGATGTTTAATTGCTAAAAACCTGAGTAATTTGCGAATATAATTCCATGAACCCTAAGTCAGTGCCGCCTGAATTCAAATTGTGCGGCCGCACTCATTTTTGTCCGGTCCGCATCATGAGCTTCTGTGGCCACACACATGTTTGTGCTGTCCGCAGTTCTCTGAACTAGGGTATCAGTGTGCATATTTTGTGCGACCGCACTCAAAATTATACGGTCCACAGTGGACTTGTACGGCCGTACTAATGAAACATCAGAGACCCCAGTAGTCTGAACCTGGGGCTGTGCGGCCACACTCAAAGTTGTGCGGTTCGCATGTTTTGTTATGCGACCGTACTCACTTTTGTGTTGTCCGCACTGGGCAGTTTGCGGCCGCACTCACTTTTGTGCGGTCCGCACTGCCCCTTCTGAGACTACTTTACTACAGTTGTTATGCATGCACCTGTGGTTTACAAATCTAACTGTCTCTTATCCTTATGCATTGCAGACAATGGTTTGCTCACGTGGTAGAGGAGATACATCGCAAGGGAGGGAAGAACCCTCCCGAGGCCGAGGTCGAGGTAAAAGCAACTTACCTCTAGCACTTCAAAGGGTTATAAGTAAGAAAGCTACAGCCAACAGACCTCCCAAACCCTCGAAAACCTATGAGTATGTCCCATCTGGGGAAGCTTCTGAGGGTAACTCCGTGCAATCACAGCTGGAAGCCCAATCACAAAAGTTTCCTGGTAGATTTCACCTAGTAGATGAGTCATCTTCTTCTGCCAGTTCCTTTGATAGTTCGAAAAAGGGTAGTCAAGCCTCTGAGCCCTCTTCCTCACATGCTCTAGCTGATCCAATTAATGTGGAGGATGATGATGTCCCAGACGATGGGAGGGGGGATACTACAGTATGAGCTTTAGAGAGATCAAAGAGACCAGCGATATGGGAGGACAGATTCGTCAGTGCTGCTGCCTTTGCTAAATTTAGGGAATGGTGGCCGCAATGGTCACTCACTCTTGAGCAGCAGTTCTTGATGAAAGATCTAGACAAGCACAACCCCAATGTCCTCCGACAATTCCGGGAGTGAAAATGTTGGAAATGGTTCACCCAGTGGCATTATGGATGCCAATGAGCATTTGGTAAAGGAATTCTACACCAATGTAGCTCATATCAAAAAGGGTACCAAGGTGACAAAAGTTCGAAATTTAAAAATCAAGTTTGATGCCTGCACCTTGAACACGTATGTAGGGTTTGAGGAAGTGGAGGCAGTCCAATACCTGGAGAAGCTGGCTATGGGTGACGCAGCTCGCCCATGGCTAGCTGATATTCTAGCAATTCAAGGGTCAACACCTCCGTGGCTCACATCAGGAGTTCCAATAGTCCGAGCCGCCCTAAACTTTGAAGCAAAAAGGTGGCAAACATTTGTATGTAGCCGCATTGATCCATGCCTCAACGAGAACAATCTTCCCCTTCCCCGTGCAGTCTTGGTAGCCTCAATTATGGCTGGGTACCCAATTAATGTGGGTGCTATCATGTCCACAAACATCACTCTGGATGTCCAAAAAGATGAAAGGTCCTACCCGTACCCGAACTTCCTAACATAGTACTTCAAGGACCAAGGAGTGGAGCCAAGGCATTATGACATCGAGGTGACGGCCAAGAAGCCTTTCTCTTGGTACCAACTTCAGGAAGCTGACAACCCAAAATTTAAGGGTAAAGCTACTACCTCCACTGGCCAATCTGAAGAGCCAGTACTAGTGGTTACTGATTCAGCTACCGAGCCATCTACCGCAACTGGTACTTCTACCAGGACAACAGCCATGCCACCTTCATCTTCCAGACCACCTGCTTCTTCTAGACTATCAGTGCTATTATCAATGCCGGCTTCATCTACATATCCTCAGACTGTACTGCGAGTCTCCTAGACATTGGCGAGTCTCAACAACTGGATGCAGGTAGCTACTATAAAGCTTACTGATATATCCAGTGTTGTTGCAGCACAGTCCTCAGCCACAGCAGAGCCACAAGTACCTCAGTCAGTGGAGGAAACATTGAAGAAGATTCTGGAGAACCAGAAGAACATTATTGATACTCTAGCTACGCATGGGAAGGTCATTAAGGATTTGGGCAAACAGGTCAAGAAGATGCATAGATCCCAGGCATCAAAGAAGTCGGTAGAGAAGCTGAGCAAAGAGGTTGCAAAGATTGCATCTACCGGAGATCTTCCATTGGACTTGCTTATGGAGCAGAGAGTCCCAGCACCAGAGGAAGCAGCCGGCCAGTCTGAGGAGTCGGTTGCGACTGCACACACTGCTGAGGAGATGATGCAGATGCTCAGCAACGCAGTTGTCCCTCAGCCAGGAGATGATGACATACAGTTAGAGGAGACAGAGGGTGTTGATGATCCCATGCAGACTGAGACCACATATGGAGTTCTCTTGACTCTTTAGCCCTTCCATGTTCCTACTTTTGTTAAGCATTGGGGATAATGCTTATTTTTCATTTGGGGGGTGGTCTATTTTGATTAACTGACATTTGACATTTGGCATGTAATAACTCTGATACTATTTTTCTTTCATTCTTATTTTCCCTTTGGTATATATATATTCTCCCCATTTGGTGTAGATATTCATTTCCCTTACGAATATATTCATTTGACTTCGGTTTGTATATTCATTTATCTCGCTTCCCGTAGTTTACTTCATAGCTTCTTTAGTTTGCTTTTCCTTAATAGTATAACTTCTTATTTACTTTAGTAGCTTCTTTTTAATTTATTAGCTCCTTTTTACGTTTTAAGTGAATAATAAGCCTTTGGTTTTCTTAATGCCACGGTTCTTTCCAAAGGTGGATTTTGTGTGAACCAGGTGGCTCTTCCCAATGACGGATGGCGTGACAACCTTCTTAAGGGATAGAGTCCGTTTTTTTAATGTTTTGACAAAATATAGTAGTAATGAAGAAAAGTGTCTCGAGCATGCTTCACTTGGTACCAACACATTTACCTATGACCTTATGGTTGAAAATAAAGTTGTTGGCATAAAATAGCTCTAGTTATGACCTTTAGACTCTTGTGCTGACTCAAACAATCATCGAGTGGTTCAGTCGAGCCATTTGTGATTCTCAATCTTAGCTAGGGTTGATGTGGGCCCTTGACTCCGTTCTCTTTCGCAATCCAGCAGTGTGAGAGGTGATGTATTGAATTGCAAGTCCAAATTCCCTTGCCAATAGTCTAGAACTTGCCCCGAGTATGTTTCTAGGCAAACTTCTAAGTGTAGCTTGGCTTGAGAATTGATTTTAGGCTCTCCTTGATCCAATTTGAAATCGAAATCTTCCATAGCCTACCAATGTGATAACCCTAGTCAACCCCTTTGAGCCGAAACCCTTTTATTTTAATAACCACGTTACAAGCCTTTATCCGTTCTGTAGTGAGCCTCTCTTGACACCTTATCTTTCCTTAGCATTCTTGAGAAACAGTGGGCTAAAACATAAGTTTGGGGGAGAGACGAGGAGTCTGAAGTGATAAAAGGTACAAAGAAGAAAAAAAAATGAAGAAAAGTGAAGGCAAAGAAAAAAAAAAGAAAAATTCCAAAAAGAAAGTGAATAAAATGAAGAGTTGCAGGGAATTCAAAAGAAAGTAGGGATATAAGGCTAAAGTAAATAGAAAAGAAGAAAAATTAATGTCATGATCAAGAAAGAGTGACGTTACGTCTCTCTAGTTCCCCCCGAGGAAGAAGAAAATGACTCAAAGAGTCGAGAAAGTATGAGCCGAAAAGAGAAAATGGAGTGCTTAAGGAAAGATGAAACCATTCTATTCCAACAAGTCCTACCTTCGTCCAAAAGCCTTCATTACATCCCGCAAAAGCCCTACATGATTTTAAGTTGAGTGAGCTTACATTAGTGGTGATTTACATAAGGGGCAAGCTTATGGTACTTAGAGCCGGACTTGTGACATTCTTTTGAGAGAGATGAGCGAATTTTTCACAATCCTTGTATCGAGTGTTGCATTCTAAAGTGAGTTGTGCTAATAGAGAGTAGAGGAGGAGGAGTTTGAATCCACAATGACCTACGTGAAAGAGCGAGCTTCCTTGATGAATAGAGTCAACTCTTGATGCTCTAGAGTCACATTAGAACTATTGTACTCAAAAAGTCAAACCATTGCATTGTTGATAATTCAAATGTGTTGTGGGTAATTGTTGGTCCCAATTGATGTGTGATTGATTCACCTTAAGCCAGCTAAAATATCTCTTTTTCTAGTGGAGGTGGGAATTGCCTTATTTGCTTGAGGACAAGCAAAAGCTTAAGTTTGGGGGGAGTTGATAACTAGGGATTTTGACCGATTATTTGCTCTCTTTTACTTGCGATTTAGCTCTAACATGCTTAAAGGCATTCCCGAAAACTAACAAAATGTGCTTACTTGCAGGAATATTGGGATATGAGCCAAAGAAGTCAAAATCAACTCATAAGGGAGTCAAAAGTGAACAAGAACCAAAACAGGGCAAAAAGGCCAGCAGTGTGGACCGCACCAAAATTGTGCGGCCGTAGAATATCAAATGCGGCCGCACTAACTATTATGCGATCTGCAGGAGTAAAGAATCAGAGAGTTGGATTCAAGTTCAAAATTGCGGACCGTATCATTTTTCTGCGGCCTCACAATCAGAAGCGCGACCGCACTCGTTTTTATGTAGACCACAGAAGCCCCGAAGTTCCAAGCCCAAAATTCCAAGAATGCAGACCGTACAATAATTGTGCGGCCACAGAAGCTCAATGTGGGACCGCACCAGAATTATGCGGCTGCACAACCTCCGCATGGGCATTTTTGTCAGATATTTTCAGCTTAGTATAAATAGAACTTTTTTTGCATTTTTAGGGTAAGTGACGTTGGAGAAGAGCACCCGAGCCGTTTTCTTTGCAATTTTGAGGAATTTTGTATTAGATTAACATCTATACATTAGATTTTCTTTCCCTAATCAATTAATATGCATTCTATCTTAATTTCTTCTTTGATTTTTGTACTTTTCATGAGTAGCTAAATCTTTAGCTAGGGTTGTAACCTAACCCTAATGTGGGTATTAGATGGGTGTTTAATTTAGGGTTTGTTTTTGATTGAGTTAGTGATATTTAGCCTTCTTCATGATTGAACCCTAGAATCTATGGTTGCAAGCATTGATTCATGCCCATTCGACTTAGCCTCTACTTGAGAAAGAGAGACTAAGTCTAGGAAAACTTAGCTAACAAGAAATTGGGTGAACTTAAGAAATTGATAGCCCCAATTAAAGGGTTAAACCTAGAGATAGTAATACCCGACTTGAGCTAATATCACTTGTATTGTGCAAATACCCAATTGGACTTGAGAAAGTCAAATTGGGCATAATCACTCAAACTACCGAGAGGTATAGAGTGAGTACCCGGATGTGATTTCTACATCACGACCCCAACTAATCGAATTTGCCCTGGAGTTTACAACTCATTAGATAACCACCTACGTAGAAGTCATGACCTTAGTCCCTTTTTAATCATTTGAAAAACTCAAAACCAAAAATATTGTCCTTAGTTTTATACTTGCAAACAATCGAGTGAAATAGAAGTAGAACACCAATCAAGTTTGTGGAAGTGTAATTGGAGCCAAAACTTGCAATTAACTTAGATATACACCTAATCCCATATTCTAACTCCCCGTGGATTCGATCCCAACCTTCGTTGGGTTTATTATTGCATCGACCACCTCACTACTAAATTGTGGTGTGGGTTTGGCCGAGATCAATTTTTGGCGCCGTTGCCTGGGAGTTAAACGAATTTAGCTATATATCTTGGTATTTGTGTGTTTTGTCTTTCTTTCCTTCCAAGTCACTAATTTTGTTTGTGAATTGCTTTTAGATACAAAATGGCCCTTAAGAACGAGCCCCTCAGAAATTTACCATTGGAGGAGGAGGTAGATGATGATCAAGTGGATGAGGTTCATCCCAAGCCTCAAGTAAACAGGCAAGGCCGACCGCCGAATGATAATGTCCCAAACCCTCCCCCACCCCCACCAAGAGCAGCGCACCGGGTGTTGCCGAATGAGGGCTATGCAAGTGCAATAGTCCCGCCCCGGATTAAGGCAGGCAACTTCCAAATAACCAACATGATGCTTACACTGCTTGAGCAACGGGTTTCTTCATCGGAGCTCCACACCAAAATACCTACAAGCATCTCAAGGGTTTCGTCGATACTTGTTGGGGGAGCAAGCAAACAAATGTCTCCGAGGATGCACTGCGGTTAAGGCTATTTCCCTTTTCTCTACGGGGAAAGGCTTTGGACTGGTTAGAGAGATTGCCCAATCATTCCATCCACACTTGGAATGAGTTGGCTGAGAAGTTCATTGCCAAATTCTTCTCTCCGGGGCACATGGCTATACTAAGGGATGAAATTCTTGCTTTCAAACAAGATCCCAATGAGCCATTGCACGAGATTTGGGAAACATATCGTACCATGTCAAAGAATGCCCGAACAATGATATGACCAAGGCCATGATCCAACAGACCTTCTACAGGGGGATCAACACAATGGATCAGTGTGTGGTAAATCAACTCGCTGGGGGTAACTTCATGAACACGCCTTATTCTGAAGCTTATGAAATCTTGGATGAGATGGCGGACACCTCTTCAGCGTGGCAAAGTAGAGCCAATGTTCCTCATGGTGACCCAAATGTTATTCACCTACACAAGGAGCTATATGATCATGGGCAAGCTATTGCGGAGTTGACAACCACCATGAACCAATTGGCCAAGGCTCAGCTTCAACAGGTTCAAGGGGCGAAACAGGTGAATGCTATGGAAAGGATGAACATGATGGTAAACAAGAGATGACAACGAGGTCAACAAGTACAAAACCATCTGGAACAATTTGAGCAAAGTAATAGTGGGTATAATCAAGATGATTCATATGATGAGCAAGATGAAGAGGTTCAATATGTCAACAATTATCAAGGTCAAAGAAGTAATGCTCAAAATCAACAACACTGAAGATCACAAGGAAACCAAGGAAATTAGAGTGATGGAAACAACAATAATCAAAGCAATTGGGGTAATCAAGGTAATCAAGGCAATTGGGGAGGAAATAATCAAGGTAATTGGGGTGGCAACAATCAAAGCAATTGGGGAGGCAACAATAATCAAGGGGGTTGGAACAATAGCAATCAAGGAAATCAGGGGTCGGGCTTTTAGAGACCCCCAATGTATCAACAACTAAACAACCCGTCTCTATATCCGTCTCAAGGTCCTTGTTCTTCCTATAGTGAAATAGGACGGATTGAAAACATGTTTAAGCAAATGATGGAGAAAAACGCCGACTCTGATGCCCAATTAGCCTCCCACAACACTTCTATCCGCAACTTGGAGGTTATACTTGGCCAAATTTCTCAAGATTTAAATACTCTCCCAATGGGGGCACTACCTAGTGATACGGTGGTGAACCCGAAAGGTGGGAATACGGGGCATGCCATGACCGTAACAATAAGAAGTGAGAGAGGCGGAGTTGCTAGTACCTCCAACCAAAGAAGACATGTGGGTGATGATGTGTTGGTGCAAGATGATGATAAGCCAAGCAATGATGTTCAAGCTAATGAAGAAGCGAGGATTGATATTAATGAAAATGTGGAGGAGACGCAAGAAGATGTGAACCTGTCTAGGAAGCACGTGATTGGCATGCCGGAGCCGGTAGTGCCAAAGGCTAAGGCACCAATGTCAAGGCCTCCTCCTCCATATCCTCAAAGACTTGCAAAGCAACATAATGAGAATCAATTCATTAAATTCATTGATATGATGAAAAGTTTGTCCATAAATGTGCCGTTGGTTGAAGCCTTAGAACAAATGCCGGGATATGCCAAGTTCATGAAGGATTTTGTAACAAAGAAGAGATCAATGAACTGTAAAATGATCAAAATGACACATCAAGTGTGTGCTATGGTGCACTCCATGGCTCCAAAGTTGGAATACCCCGGTGCTTTCACAATCCCGTGCACTATTGGGAGTGCTGATTTCGCCAACACTTTATGTGACTTGGGGGCAAGCATTAACTTGATACCCTATTCTGTGTTCAAAACGTTGGGGATTGGGCAACCAAGACCTACATCCATGGGGTTGCAATGGAATATCGAACAATGAAAAAGCCATTGGGGATAATTGATGATGTGTTAGTTCGAGTCGACAAGTTCATCCTTCCCGCAGATTTTGTGATACTTGACTGTGAGGTTGACTATGAGGTGCCAATCATTTTGGGGAGACCTTTCCTTGCTACAGGGAAGGCCTTAGTTTATGTGGAAGCTAGCGAGATCACCTTCCGGGTGGTCGATGAAAAAGTGGTGTTCCATGTTTGTAAATCAATGAGGCAGCCAAATAGCAACGAAGTGTGTTCATTCGTGGTTCTTGTGACCGAAGTAATTATTGATGACACTAGTGCTGTGATAAATGTTGAAGATACCTTGGAAGCTGGTTGAATCATGATGAGGATGAGAAGGAAGGCTTTGTAGATTGTGTCAATGCTTTGCAAGGAATGGGATCATATACTTATGAGCCCCGAAAACTTTCCTTGGATCTCGAAAACCGGAAGACTCTACCAACAAAGCCCTCAATCGAGGAGCCTCCCACCTTGGAGTTAAATCCTTTGCCTTCACACCTCAGGTATGAGTTTCTAGGCCCTTATTCCACTTTACCTGTTATTCTTTCCTCGTGCTTAACTAACGTTCAGGTAGATTCCACCCTTGCGGTGCTCCAAAAGAGGAAGAAAGTAATAGGTTGGATATTGGCGGATATTCGGGGTATAAGCCCCGCCTTTTGCAGGCACAAAATCACTTTGGAGGAGGATGCAAAACCCTTTGTGGAACATCAAATACGATTGAATGAGGCCATGCAAGAGGTAGTAAAGAAAGAGATCATAAAGTGGTTAGATGCCGGGGTTGTTTACCCCATTTCCGATAGTTCGTGGACCTCACCGGTGCAATGTGCCACAAAGAAAGGCGGCATGACTGTGATAACAAATGACAAAAATGAATTGATCCCCACAAGAACTGTCACCGGGTGGAGAGTGTGCATGGATTATAGGAAGCTCAACAAAGTTACTCGGAAAGACAATTTTCCGCTTCCATTTCTTGATCAAATGTTGGATAGGTTAGCCGGACGTGCTTATTATTGCTTCCTTGATGGATATTCCGGGTATAACCAGATTCTTATTGCTCCTGATAACCAAGAGAAGACCACTTTCACTTGTCCCTATGGCACTTTCGCATTCTCGCGGATGCCATTCGGGTTATGCAATGCACCGACAACTTTTCAACGGTGCATGATGGCCATCTTCACTGATATGGTGGAGGACTTTCTCGAGGTTTTCATAAATGATTTTTCTGTCGTGGGGAATTCTTTTGAAGAGTGCTTGGATAACTTGGATAAGGTATTGGCACGTTGTGAGAAAACTAATTTGGTGTTGAATTGGGAGAAGTGTCACTTTATGGTCGGGGAGGGCATTGTCCTCGGTCATAAGATTTCCAAGAATGGTATTGAGGTTGATAAAGCAAAAATTTAAGTGATATCCAAACTCCCTCCCACTACTTCCGTAAAGGGAGTGAGGAGCTTTCTAGGCCATGCGGGGTTTTACCGCCGATTCATCAAGGACTTTTCTAAAGTGGTAAACCCCTTGTGCAAACTCTTGGAGAAAGATGCCCAGTTCCTTTTCAATGAAGATTGTATGAAGGCATTTGAACTACTCAAGTATAAGTTGACTACCACGAATATTATCACCGCGCCAAATTGGAGCTTACCATTTGAGCTCATGTATGATGCAAGCGATACGGCGGTTGGAGCGATATTAGGGCAACAAATTAACAAGATCTTTCATCAGGTCTACTATGCTAGCAAGACCATGAACGAGGCCCAAGTCAACTATACGGTGACCGAGAAAGAACTCCTAGCCATTGTCTTTGCTATGGAGAAGTTCCTCCCGTACCTAATGGGTACAAAGGTGATTGTTCACACCGACCATGCAGCACTTCGTTATTTGATGAGCAAGAAAGCCTCTAAGGAAAGGTTGATGCGGTGGGTGCTTCTATTGCAAGAGTTTGATCTAGAGATTCAAGACCGTAAGGGTAGTGAGAATCAAGTGTCGGACCACTTGTCCCGATTGGAGGAGGAGGGGAGGCCACATGATGGCCCTGAGATCAATGATTTATTTTCTGACGAACAACTCCTTTCCATTTCTATGACTGAGATGCCATGGTTTGCCGATGTGGCCAACTATATTGTGAGTGGCATTGTTCCGAACGAGCTCTCTTCAAACCAAAGGAAGAAGCTCAAACGGGACTGCCTGGACTACTATTGGGATGAG
>AWOL01S0030703.1:0-12869 GCA_000715115.1 Nicotiana otophora
GTAACAATACTAACCTCTGGGCTGAAAGTAGTGACGAGCTCTGCAGGTACAGTCAAGTATAAATAATAACAATACAGAAATGTAGGCATGCTTTCAAGTTCAACATTTGCTTTTAGTACAAATAAAACAGATCAATTTTGAACAATACGAGGAATATGACATCTCTATATCTACATGCCAATGTACATACTGTATGTGATGCACCTTAGTGAAAACTNCTTCGTGTACTCACAATCTAAAATACTCAATCACTCAGTACTGGCCAATCTAGCCCAGGGAAGATCCATCCCAAATATATATGTATATCCATCAACTGACAGTTAGTAACTTAGTACTGTATAAGGCCAATCCAGCCCAGGAGAAGATCCATCCCCGAATATCAATGATTCGGACAAGATCCATGTCCAGAAAAACTCCATCCCTCAATATAAATGCTTCGGGCAAGATCCATGCCCATGGAAGATCCATCCCATCCATATATATATATATATATATCACAACTACGCTCACTGTGGAGGTGCAGACTCCTGAGGGGCTCCTTCAGCCCAAGCACTATAATAGTCAGATCTAGGCATAAATAAATAAACATAACTATCACTCAGAATCTCCTGTCTCTCGGGCTCTCAATGACATGAAAAATCAACCTGACATGATGATATGAAGTATCAATGAATGACAACAGAGGCTGAGATATGATATAATATACAAGTAATAGATGTGATTGAGTACAAAATTATAAATTTAAACAAATAATTCAACAACAATACGACCCATGTGGGTCCAAAAATATATCGGCATGTAGCCAAATCATGATCTGTAACCTAAGTCTCACCTCAATTTCTCTAACATGTGGAGGATATGTGGATAATGACATTTATTTGATTATGCAACTCCCCAGAATTAATTTAAGTCACAATTTTCATGATGCACGCCCACACGCCCGTCACCCAGCATGTGCGTCATCTCCAAACAATTCATACAACACGAAATTCAAGGATTTATACCCTCAGAAACAAGTTTAGAAATGTTACTTACCTCAAACCGCGTAATTCCTTACTCCGCTATGCCCTTGCCTCGTGAATTGATTTCCGAAAGCCTCGTATCTAGCCACAATTAATTCGATTTAGTCAATACAAATTATTACTTTTTCATTATTTTGTAATCTCCAAGATATGATACATTATAGCTTCACAGTTACAAGTCATTTTCTCATTACTTTCGGTCTCACAGTTCAGCTGTGTACTCCCCGTCTGCCTATCTCACACTCCCATTGGAATTAATTCCATAAGAAAATACTAATTTAACAATAAAATCCGAAATTTAACTCAAACATTGTTCGTGGGGCCCACATCTCGGAACCCGACAAAAATTACAAAATCCAAAAGTCCATTCAACCACGAGTCCAACCATACCAATTTTACTAAATTCCGACATCAACTCGGCCTCCAAATCCTCAAATCTTATTTTTAAATCCCTGGGTTCAAATCCTCGATTTACACCTCAAAAACACATAATCTAGTCGGATTATTCGATGATAATTCAATATTATGGAATAGAAGTGATCACAAGTGACTTACCTCAAGTTTTCCCGTCAATCTCTCTGAACATCGCCCCACAATCCGTGCTTGAAAGTCCAAAAATGGCAAAACTCGAAACTCCTTCGAAATGTATATTGTCTAGGGGTTCCGCACCTGCTACTCACTTAGCCTCCTATGCGGTCTCCCAGGTGCGAGAAACCAACCGCTTATGCGGTTTTCCAAGGCCTCCACTGGCTCCGCTTCTGTGAGCTAGAAGCCGCTTCTCCGGGCTCGCATTTGCGAGGCTCGCTCCGCTTCTGCGAAGTTTGCGCTTCTGCGCCCATCCATCCGCATTTACAATCACGTAGGTGCGGAAATTACCTTACACCTGTGACCACAACCTCATAGCCCCCTGCCCGCATCTACGCTTGCCAAGCTTGCTTCTGCGAGCTCGCACCTACGAGCCAATTTTCGCAGATGCGATTGCATCATATNATACGGTCATAAAGAGAAGACTGAGAAACCACACAAGCGAGAACTCGATTCTGCTTGGAAACATCCAATCTAACAAATTGATTGACCAAGGCCTGAACATCCAAGGCTAAAGGCCTATATGCTACCGGTAAGCATGCTAAGCTGCCCAAACTCTCCGCCTTACGATTCAAGGCATCGGCCACCATATTGGCCTTCCTAGGATGATAAAGAATGGTGATATCATGATCCTTAAGCAACTCCAACCGTCTTTGTTGCCGCCAATTAAGATCCTTCTATTTAAACAGATGTTGTAGACTCCGGTGATCGGTATAAACCTCACAATAGACACCATACAAATAATGCCACCGAATCTTCAAGGCATGAACAATAACTGCTAACTTAAGGTCGTGGACCGAATAATTTTTCTCATGTACCTTTAACTGTTTGGACACATAGGAAATCACCTACCGTCTTGCATCAGCACTGCGCTAAGACCAATACGCGATGCGTCATAATACACAGCATAAGACTCTGAACCTGTAGGCAACACCAATACTGGGGTCGTAGTCAAAGTTGTTTTGAGCTTCTGAAAGTTTTGTTCACACTCATTTGACCACCTGAACGGAGCACCTTTGTGGGTCAATTTATTCAAAGGCGATGCAATAGATGAGAAATCCTCCACAAAGAGACGATAATAACCGGCCAGGTCGAGAAACCTCCGCATCTCAGTAGCTGAAGATGGCCTAGGCCAACTCTGAACTGCCTCTATTTTCTTCGGATCCACCTTAATTCCTTCACTGGACACTATGTTCCCAAAGAATGCCACCGAACTGAGCTAGAACTCACACTTAGAAAATTTGGCATAAAGTCTCTCCTCCCTCAGCCTATGTAATACAATACCCAAGTGTTGTGCATGTTCCTCCTGGCTACGTGAGTCCTTCACTGATGCTATGTTCTTTGACCTCAGCTTTCGAACCTGCCGGTCTAAAATGGCCATCGGCTCCACATCATAAGTCAAATTACCGTCCAGTTGTACTGTACTGAAATCCAAAATATGAGACGGATCATCGACATACTTTAGGAGCATGGATACATGGAATACTGGATGAACACTTGATAGACCAGGTGTCAAGGCAAGTTCATAAGCCATCTCTCCAATCTTCTTAAGTATCTCAAAAGGCCCAATATACCGANATGAGCTAGAACTCACACTTAGAAAATTTGGCATAAAGTCTCTCCTCCCTCAGCCTATGTAATACAATACCCAAGTATTGTGCATGTTCCTCATGGCTACGTGAGTACACCAGGATATCATCAATAAATAACAATACAAATGAGTTAAGATACGACTGGAATACGCTATTCATCAAGTGCATAAATGTTGCTGGGGCGTTGGTCAGCCCAAAAGACATTACGAGAAATTCATAGTGGCCTTAACGAGTCCTGAATGCCGTTTTTAGAATATCCGAATCCCGAATTTTTAACTAGTGATACCCAGATCTCAAATCAATTTTGGAGAATACCCTCGCTCCCTGAAGCTGGTCAAATAAGTCATCATTACGGGGCAAACGATATTTATTCTTGATTGTAACCTTGTTCAGTTGCCTGTAATCAATGCACATCTGTATAGTACCATCTTTCTTTTTCAAAAACACTAGGCCTAATAAACCCCTTATCAAGGAGTTCCTGAAGTTGCTCTTTCAACTCTTTCAATTCAGTTGGTGCCATACGATACGGAGGAATAGAAATGGGCTGAGTGCCCAGCACCAAATCGATACTGAAATTAATATCCCTGTCGGGTGGCATACCCGGCAGGTCTGCAGGAAATATATCCAGAAAGTCTCGTACTACCGGTACTGAATCAATAGTAGGGGTATCTGTATCAACATGTCTCACAAAGGCAAAATATGACAAACACCCCTCCCCCACCATACATTGGGCCTTCAAATAAGAAATTACCCAACTGGGAACATGTCACGACCCAAAATCTGACTAGTCGCGATGGCACCTAACCCAGCCGGCTAGGTAAGCCAATNACCGTGCGAAGTCGTTCCTGAATCAACTTAACCTTCTCCAAAGCATCCTGAACCAAGTTAGTACCTAATAGCCTAGCCTCACCCGACTCAAACCAACCCACCGGAGACCGACACCGTCTCCCATATAAAGCGTCATACGGAACCATCTGAATGCTCGATTGGTAGCTGTTATTGTAAGCAAACTCTGTGAGTGGCAGAAATTGATACCAAGAAACCACAAAGTCTATAACACAAGCACGTAGCATATCTTCCAATATCTGAATAGTGCGCTCGGATTGTCCGTCCTTCTGAGGGTGAAATGTTGTACTCAATTGAACTTGTGTGCCCAATTCGCGCTGCATTGCTCTCCAAAATTGTGATGTAAACTACGTGCCCCGATCTGAAATAATGGACACTGGCACACCGTGTAGGCGAACAATCTCGCGGATATAAATCGCAGCCAACTGCCCCGAAGAATAATTAGTACCAACTGGAATAAAATGCTCGAATTTGGTCAACCGATCTACAACTACCCAAATAGCATCAAACTTCCTCAAGGTCCGTGGAAGCCTAACTACGAAGTCCATGGTAATACGCTTCCACTTCCACTCCGGAATTTCAAGTCTCTGAAGCAATCCGCCTGGTCTCTGATGCTTGTACTTTAGCTGTTGACAATTTAAACACCAAGCTACAAACCCTACTATATCTTTATTCATTCGCCTCCCCAATAATGTTGCCTCAAATCCTTATACATCCTCGCGGCACCTGGATGAATGGAGTATCGCGAACTGTGAGCCTCCTGGAGAATCAACTCATGCAAACTATCTACATTAGGAACACATAACTTGCCCTGCATCTGTAATACGTCGTCATCCCCAACAGTGACTTCCTTCGCATCACCGTGTTGAACCATGTCCTTAAGGACAAGCATATGGGGGTCATCATACTGATGTTCTATGATACGGTCATAAAGAGAAGACTGAGAAACCACACAAGCGAGAACTCGATTCTGCTTGGAAACATCTAATCTAACAAATTGATTGACCAAGGCCTGAACATCCAAGGCTAAAGGCCTCTATGCTACCGGTAAGCATGCTAAGCTGCCCAAACTCTCCGCCTTACGATTCAAGGCATCGGCCACCACATTGGCCTTCCTAGGATGATAAAGAATGGTGATATCATGATCCTTAAGCAACTCCAACCGTCTTTGTTGCTGCCAATTAAGATCCTTCTATTTAAACAGATGTTGTAGACTCCAGTGATCGGTATAAACCTCACAATAGACACCATACAAATAATGCCACCGAATCTTCAAGGCATGAACAATAACTGCTAACTTAAGGTCGTGGACCGAATAATTTTTCTCATGTACCTTTAACTGTCTGGACACGTAGGAAATCACCTACCGTCTTGCATCAGCACTGCGCTAAGACCAATACGCGATGCGTCATAATACACAGCATAAGACTCTGAACCTGTAGGCAACACCAATACTGGGGTCGTAGTCAAAGTTGTCTTGAGCTTCTGAAAGTTTTGTTCACACTCATTTGACCACCTGAACGGAGCACCTTTCTGGGTCAATTTATTCAAAGGCAATGCAATAGATGAGAAATCCTCCACAAAGAGACGATAATAACCGGCCAGGTCGAGAAACCTCCGCATCTCAGTAGCTGAAGATGGCCTAGGCCAACTCTGAACTGCCTCTATTTTCTTCGGATCCACCTTAATTCCTTCACTGGACACTATGTTCCCAAAGAATGCCACCGAACTGAGCTAGAACTCACACTTAGAAAATTTGGCATAAAGTCTCTCCTCCCTCAGCCTATGTAATACAATACCCAAGTGTTGTGCATGTTCCTCCTGGCTACGTGAGTACACCAGGATATCATCAATAAATAACAATACAAATGAGTTTAGATACGACTGGAATACGCTATTCATCAAGTGCATAAATGTTGCTGGGGCGTTAGTCAGCCCAAAAGACATTACGAGAAATTCATAGTGGCCATAACGAGTCCTGAATGCCATTTTTAGAATATCCGAATCCCGAATTGTTAACTAGTGATACCCAGATCTCAAATCAATTTTGGAGAATACCCTCGCTCCCTGAAGCTGGTCAAATAAGTCATCATTACGGGGCAAACGATATTTATTCTTGATTGTAACCTTGTTCAGTTGCCTGTAATCAATGCACATCTGCATAGTACCATCTTTCTTTTTCAAAAACACTAGGCCTAATAAACCCCTTATCAAGGGGTTCCTGAAGTTGCTCTTTCAACTCTTTCAATTCAGTTGGTGCCATACGATACGGAGGAATAGAAATGGGCTGAGTGCCCAGCACCAAATCGATACCGAAATTAATATCCCTGTCGGGTGGCATACCCGGCAGGTCTGCAGGAAATATATCCAGAAAGTCTCGTACTACCGGTACTGAATCAATAGTAGGGGTATCTGTATCAACATGTCTCACAAAGGAAAAATATGACAAACACCCCTCCCCCACCATACATTGGGCCTTCAAATAAGAAATTACCCAACTGGGAACATGTCACGACCCAAAATCTGACTAGTCGCGATGGCACCTAACCCAGCCGGCTAGGTAAGCCAATTAACCACTAACCAACTCCATTAACAATTAATAATGCAATTAAGTAAGGAAATATCTTAATCTAATACATTCCCCAAGAACTGGTAGTACAAATCATGAACTTCTAAGAATAGAGTTTACAAAGCGGAAATGAAATAAATACATAGTCTGTTTGAATAGTATATAAACAGGGTTTTATAGATCTAAAGCTACCACGAACAAGAGGCAGCTACCGTCGGGACGTAGGTACATCTTCAATCGGGCTCCCATCGAACACAGCAACATCAGCAGCCAACATTTGCACGCAAGGTGCAGAAGTATAGTATGAGTACAACCGACCCCATGTATTCAATAAGTAACAAACCTAACCTTAGGTTGAAAATAGTGACGAGCTAATAGAAAAGTCGGGTCCAACATCGATATTCCACAACAATTCATAACAGCATAGTTCACGTAACAAAAGAGTATCTCAAAAATAAAAGGCTCAGTCCGTTCATAATTCCAGAAAAATACGCATTTCTTTTCAAGTATCTCAATGAAAATCCAAATCTTTTACCGAAAAAGCCAAAATGCGAGTAAGTTTGAAAGCTGTAATTTTCCCAAAACTGCTTTCAACAAATAATAAGATGTTTCATTTTTAGATAGCATGAGGAAAGTACTTCTTTATGCCTACATGTCAAGATACAGGTGAAATCACAAATGTCCCCAAAACTGGGTAGTAGAAGGAAATGCACCTCTATACATGTATCTCAAGTACGCATGTCAAATGCAATGCATCTCGATGATGAGCTCATATACTCACACTCTTAGAGTACTCAATCTTATTGTCTCACATTCTCTCTCACTATGCTCAACACACTCAATCACTCAGCGATGTACCATACCCGTTGCGGCGTGCAGCCCGATCCCTATTTATAGTCGTCTGCGCTCACTTGGGGTGTGCAGACTCCTGGAGAGGCTCCTTTCAGCCCAAGCGCTATATCGTTGCGGCGTGCAGCCCGATCCCATAATATATAAATAGCCATAAGGCTCGTTGCGGCGTGCAACATGATCCATATAAATATACATCCCTAAGGCTCGTTGCAGCGTGCAACCTGATCCCATAACTGTAATCAATATATATCATGTTGCAGCGTGCAGCCCGATCCCATATCTGTCACTCATAATCAGGCTCTCGACCTCAGTCAGTCATCAATCTCTCCAGTCTCACTCACGGGCTCACAATGTCATGAAACTAGCTCGACAACAATGATATAATGTATCAATAAATAACAACTGAGACTCAGATATGATATGAATGCATGAATATGACTGAGTATGAAATATCAATGAAATCAGTGAGATGAAAACAAAAAATGACCACTATGGGTCCCAACAGTATTGGCATAAAGCCAAAACATGATATCTAGCATTATTGACAGCTCAATTACTTTATAACATGGTGAAAACACTGACATTAACAAAGTAGGACCACTATACAGTGCCATGGAAACAAAAGAGTCCCAATTCACATGGTGCACGCCCACACGCCCATCACTTAGCATGTGCGTCCACTCAATACAAATCACATAACACGTATTTCAGGGTTTTATACCCTCACCACTAAGATTAGAAGAGTTACTTACCTCGAACAAGCCAATACCAATGTCGAACAAGCCAAGCGGTGCTCCAAAGATGCCATCCCGCGCATTCCGACCTCCGAACGGCTCGAAACTAACCAAAAATAACTCAAGTACATCAAACAATGCTAAAGGAACCAATCCCAATCGAAAAAAATCAAATCTTGAATCAAAAGCCCAAAATCGGCCAAAAGCCCAACCCGGGCCCGCACCTCGGAACCCAAAACAATTTACAAAATCCAACAACCCATTCAATTATGATTCCAACTATACTAGTTTCACTCATATCCAACTCCAATTCGATGTTCAAAACTCGAAAATTCATATTATGAAACTTTAGGCCAAAACCCCTAATTTCCTCTATAAAATTCACAATCCAATTACCAAAAACGAAGGTAGATTCGTGATATAAGATCACAAATGAATAGAGAAAACTTACCCCAGTCTAGAAGATAAAAATTTCTCAAAGAATCGCCTCAATCCGAGCTTGGAAATGTTAAAATGAAGCCAAAATCGCGAACCATTGTATTTATCATTCTGCCCACCACTTCCGTATTTGCGGAAAATTCGTCGCACCTGCGACCTCCGCTTTTGCGGAAATACTTCGCACCTGCGCTGCCCGGCTTCCTCACCATTTCTGCTTATGCGACTCGCTGCCCGCATCTGCGCAATCGCAGGTGCGGAAATCACATCGCACCTGCGACCTCTGCTGACACCCTCTAACTTTGCACTTGTGCTCGAGCCGCCGTACCTGCAGCATCGCATATGCGCCCAAATCTCCTCTTCTGTGGTCTTCCTTACCCAGCACTATTTTCGCATCTGCGATGCCTATGTCGCTTCTACGGCCATCGCACCTGCGCAAACCAACTGTAAGTGTGATCCTACTAGAACCAGCAGCCTCCAGCTTTGCACATGAAGTGAAAAATGATCCGAACCTCGTCCAAAACTCATTCGGGCCACTCGGGACCCAGTCCGAATATACTAACAAGTCCAATAACATAACACGGACCTACTCAAGGCCTAAAATCATGCATAACCACATCGAAACGACGAATCGCACCTCAAATCAAAATCTATGAACTTTGAAACTTCAACTTCCATAACCGATGCCGAAACCTATCGAATTACGTCCGATTGACCTCAAATTTTGCACACACATCACATTTCACAATACGGACCTATTCTAATTTCCAGAATCGGATTCCGACCCCGATATTAAAAAGTCCACTCCCGGTCAAACTTTCAAAAATTTCAACTTTTGCCATTTCAAGCCAAATTCCACTAGCACCTCCGAATCACAATCCGGACGCGCTCCTAAGTCCAAAATTACCAACTGAGCTAACAGAACCATCAAAACTCCGTTTCGAGTTCAAATTCACCAAAAGTCAAACTTGGTCAACTCTCCCAATTTAAAGCTTCTATCTAAGAATCATTCTTTCAAATCTATTCTGAATAACCTGAAAACCAAAACCGACGATTCACATAAGTCATGTTACATCATACGGAGCTACTCATGCCCTCAAACAACAGAACGAAGTGTAAATGCTCAAAATGACCGGTCGGGTCATTACAGAACATAATCTACAGAACCTCTCCATTCGACCTTTGGCAACCCTGGCATTGCCAACGTCACAGTTTTTGCGTGACATTCCAGAATAGCATGACATGGAGACAACCAATCCATACCCAGGATTACATCAAAATCAACCATACTGAGCAATAAGAGATCAACTCTAGTCTCCAGTCCCCCAGTAGTTACCACACACGACCGATATACATGGTCCACAATTATAGTATCGCCCACCAACGTATATACACGAACAGGTGAAACTAAGGACTCACGGGGCATATCCAGGTAATGAGTAAAATACGATGATACATACGAATAAGTGGAACCAGGGTCAAATAATATAGAAGCCTCCATGTGGCACACTGAGATAATACATGTGATCACTGCATCTAAAGAAACATCATCTGGTCTGGCAGGAAAAGCATAGAATCAAGCCTAACCGCCACCTGATCGGTCTCCCCCTCTTGGGCGACCCCTAGCTGACTGAGCCCCACTCCGAGTTGGCTGGGCAGGTGGTGGAGCAACTGGTTCAGAAGTCATAACATGACTCCTCTGCTGAACTAGACCTCGTGTAAGGTGTGGACAATATCTCTTTATGTGGCCCAAGTCTCCACACTCAAAGCAACCCCTCTCTGAAAAGGCTGGTAAGTTTTGAAGTGGACCTCGAGAACCAGAATAACTACCGGAAGAACCTGGTACAGATGATCCCTGAACTGAAGGAGCACGAGGAGTACTCTGGGCTGGAAGTGCACTGAGAGATGATTGGCCTTGATGAGAACTGTATGAACCATGGTTGGATGATGAACGACGGTGAACTAGACAACCCGTCTGAGCGTGTCTGTAAGGATGACCCCTGTTGTGGTAGGACTGCCCTCCAGAAGGTACCCCACCAGAACCGCCCGAACCTCGAGGCCTCTTGGCCTCCCTCTCACCACGCTCCTGGCTACAGACCACCTCTATCTGTCGAGCAATGTCAACCACCTCGTCAAAAGTGGCACCAGATACCCTCTCTCTAGTCATAAGCAACCGCATCTGATATGTGAGGACATCAATGAACCTCCTAATCCTCTCCCTATCAGTGGGAACCAACCAAAATGCGTGATGAGCCAACTCAGAAAATCTCATATCCTACTGTGTCACAGACATGCCATCCTGACGTAACTGCTCAAACTACCTATGTAGCTCCTCTCTGCGATACTGCAACACAAACTTCTCCAAAAATAGAATGGAGAACTCCTGCCATGTAAGTAGTGTTGTACCGACCGGCCTGCGCCTCTCATAAGCCTCCCACCATCTGAAGGCAACCCCAAAAAACTGAAACGTAGTGAAAGAGACCCCACCGGTCTCCAGAATACCCGCTGTCCGAAGCATCCACTGGCACTTATCCAAAAAACCCTGAGCATCCTCTGGCTCAGCACCGCTAAATGATGGAGGTTGAAGCCTCCCAAATCTCTCAGGTCTCCTCTGCTCATCATCTACCATAACGAGGACTACCGGGGCCTGAGCAGTTGCAACCGGCTAGGCTGGTAGTGCCCCAGGTATCTGAAGTCCCTTTACTACCTGCTCTAGAGTACGGGCAACAGGGTATGAGTACCTCCCCCGGCCTGAGAAGTGGTTGGTGCGGCCTAAGCCAAAACCACCTGAGCAAGGCCAGTGTAAACTGTCAGTATCTGAGCTAAAGCCTCATGTAGGCCTGGAATCTCAATGGGCACAGCTGGTGTCTGAGCTGGTCCCGTAAGCTCAGTTATATCTGGAATCTGCTCCTGAGCTGGAGAAATTGGTGGTGCTGCAGGTGATTCTCCAACTACTATACGAGCTACACCTCGACCTCTACCTCGGCCCCGGCCTCTACCACGGCCTCGTCCTCTCGCGGCCCTAACCGATGGCACTAGTGACTGACCGTCTAATACGGTAGTACATGTCCTCACCATTTGTGAGAGAATAGAATAGAGAAATTTAGTTTCCAGAATAACAAATTCACACGATAGAATGCAAGAAGGTGAAATTTTTCCTAAGGGTTCGGCAGCCTCTCGAAGATAAGTATAGATATCTCTGTACCGATCCGCAAGACTCTACTAAACCTGCTCATAACTCGTGAGACCTATGTAACCTAGGCTTTTATACCAACTTTTCACGACCCAAAATCTCACCTGTCGTGATGGCGCCTATCTCAATACTAGGCAAAACGACAATCTCAATAAACCACCATATCTTTGAAGTTTGAAAACAAAATATTTAATGTCAGCGGAAGAAAACTCACAAATACAGATATAAACACTCCCAAAACTCGGTGTCACTAAGTACATGAGCATCTAAAATGAATACAAAGTCTAACTAACAAAACACTGTCTGAAAGCATAGAACAGTACAATAACTGAAAGAAAGAGAGTCAAGGTCAACAGACTCCAGGCAGCTACCTTGATAGTCTCCAACTGATAGCACTCTGATATTTAATGGTCGTCGTGTCCGAAAGCACTTGGATCTGCACACGAGGTGCAGAGTGTAGTATGAGTACAACCAACTCAATAAGTAACAAGACTAACCTCTGGGCTGAAAGTAGTGACGAGCTCTGCAGGTACGGTCCAGTATAAATAATAACAATACAGAAATGTAGGCATGTTTTTCAAGTTCAACAGTTGCTTTCAGTACAAATAAAACAGATCAATTCTGAACAATATGAGGAATATGATATATCTGTATCTACATGCCAATGTACATACTATATGCGATGCACCTTAGTGAAAGCTCTGTGTACTCACAATCTAAAATACTCAATCACTCAGTACTGTATATGGCCAATCCAGCCCAAGGGAAGATCCATCCCCGAATATCAATGATTCGGACAAGATCCATGTCCAGGGAAAATTTATCCCTCAATATATATCTATGGCAAGATCCATGTCCAGGGAAGATCCATCCCAGATATATATATATAGGAAAATTCATCCCTCAATATATATCTATGGCAAGATCCATGTCCAGGGAAGATCCATCCCAGATATATATATATAGGAAAATTCATCCCTCAATATATATCTATGGCAAGATCCATGTCCAGGGAAGATCCATCCCAGATATATATATATA
>AWOL01S0030705.1:0-10719 GCA_000715115.1 Nicotiana otophora
TGCCATTTTCAAGGGACAGACTAGCGGAGGCTTTCTTTTGGGGAGTAGGGATAGTATTTGAGCGTCAAGGACATTGCCGAATAATGCTCACAAAGATCATTACTTTTGTTACATTCATTGATGATATTTATGATATTTATGGAACTTATCATGAGTTACAACTCTTCACTAATGCTGTAGAAAGGTAATTAAAGTAACTACATGTGTAACAATTCATTAATCTTGCGTAACACAAAACATTACTCAACTTATAGCTAATGATTAAGAGACAAACATTTTCAAGAATTGTTTTTAATAATTAGCTTCTCCTTTTCACGTACGTTCAAATTTCACCTACTTACTCTAATTAATTTACCCCTCTATCAGTTCTCCTTTCTATTGATATGAAAATATAAAATAATAATAAATTCAGATGGGAGCTAACAATAATAGAGCAACTTCCGGAATACATGAAAGTAATGTACCTTGCGCTGTTCAACACAATCAATGAAATGGCATATGAAGTTCTAAAAGAGCAGGGTATCAACATCCTACTCTACCTTTCAAAATCAGTAAGAATTGATATCGTTGTATTTAGAATACATTCTTTTAGTCGCAGATATTAAACATGTCTATTTTATTAATTTCCTATATATCTAATCTGCTATTTGAAACACATGCACGTTAATTAATTAGTGGGCAGATTTGTGCAAAGCTTATTTACGAGAAGCAAGATGGTACTATAATGGACATAAGCCAACTTTGCAAGAATAAATGGATAACGCATGGATTTCAATTTCAATTCCTATGATATTAATTCACGCATTCTTCTTAGTTACCAACCCAATTATCAAAGAGGAATTGGAATCACTAATCAGACATAATTCGCTGGTCTTCAACAATTGTTCGCTTCGTCCATGATTTAGGGACATCATCTGTATGCTTTTATACCTTTCTTTTACATGAAATAGGCGTTGCAAATCTCGATGTCTCATTTAATTTATTTATTCACGTATTTATTTCAGGATGAATTGAAGAGGGGGGACGTTCCAAAGTCTATTCAGTGTTACATAAAGGAAAAGGGTATTTCCCAAGAAGAGGCAAGAGAACGCATACAACATTTGATAAATGAGACATGGGAAATGATGAACAAAGCTTAGAGAGAAAACTTGCTATTTTCTAGAATATTTGTTGAAATCGCAAAGAATATTGCAAGAACGGCACAGTGCATGTATCTGCATGGAGATGGGCATGGAATTCAAAACGCTGAAATTAAAAATAGCATATCCAAAATACTTTTTGAGCATATCACAGTTCCTAATCCATTGACTCCCAATCCATCCCTATAATTAGAGCTAGATACTAGTATAATTTATTTGTATCGAATAAGACTCTGAACTTGTGCTTGCGTAATACTGTTCGTGAAAGCAGCAGTGAGTCAACTTATTAATTATGCGATATATAGCTTCTTTTGATGGTTGTTGCCCATCATTTCACGATGTACGTATTGTATCATTTGATATAATTTAATAATATTTTAGTATTAGGTTTAACTAGTCGTATTGAATGATAACTGTTAAATTTACTAAAATAAGTTGAATTAATATAAATATTAGATTTATCAACAATTACTATGAAAATAATTTAAGACAACTTCATTTTCAAATTTATCACGAATTACTCCTTGTAACAATTAAAGCTATAAATTTATACAACTCCTAACAAAATTAATCAAATACAAAATGTCATCCAAAAAAAAAAAAGCAAAAACAAAAAATAGTCTTAGCAAAAATAGAAAAACGTGGATGGAGAATATATTGATAAAAGGGATATAAAAAACAGTAGCGTAAATGAACTTGAAATCTGAGGTGAAGATTCTAATACTGTAAGATGGAGTTAAATAGAAAAATATAATAAAAGAACAAATAGATGGGAAAGCGAACAATAACATAATGCTCCAACCACTTCAAATAGGTAATTACATATAATGGATCCTTTTTGTATTTGTTTACCCTCAAAATCGGATAACAATTGAATTTATACACGATTTTAAGGATACATGATCCAATTTGATACAAAGTGGTAAGTTAGATTAATTATGAAATAAAAGACAAAAGATAAATGCAAACCACGCAAGTTGAGCAAACCTAACTTTGTGAAATTAATTTCCCTCAAGCTAGAAATAATATTATCGATGTCGGAGTAAAATAAACTATGACAAAGCTAGAAATAACATTATATTGNGCCTAACTTTGTGAAATTAATTTTCCTCAAGCTAGAAATAATATTATCGATGTCGGAGTAAAATGAACTATGACAAAGCTAGAAATAACATTATATTGCTTTTTGATGTGTCTTACAATGTCCTTTATGAATTGTCAAGTCCCTCCTTATATATTAGGGGAGATCTACCCTTTCAGGTATTATTTTATTGTTCTATAAAAGGCAAAAGCCCTTGATTTGCTGGCCGTTGCTTCCCTTTTTGAGCCGTTACGTGATTTTCACCACAATGATTGGTTAATGGCGAGAATTACGGACCCCTATCGGATGAGTTGGCAAAGCTTTCTTCGAGACCGTTAGAAACAGGACCGGTTACGCCTTCGGCAAACTCGAGGGCAAATCTGATGGTTTCGATGGCTAATTTTGACAGTGCTTTGGGTTCGATCATAAACACCATGTGCTGATCTTGGCTGGTGGTGTTAGACGTTAGATCGATTGTCGAGCTTGACTTCACCCGATCACAGATATTTCGACACTGGCCTGATCATGACGCAAGTGATAAAAATATGACGTCAAAATCCCTTTGTTTTTCGCAGAGTAAATGATGAGAAACGATTCGAGCTTTCGATTCTCACTTCGATAAATCATGATGACGAATTCATGACGTAAGTGATAAGAATAGTGAAAACGTCCTGTCGGTCCAGTCTTCGAGGCATTAATTGTGTGTCAGTTAACGGTTGGCCATCTTGGGATGTGAACCGTCGTGATGTGAACCGTCGTTTGGAAAACCTATAAATACCCTTCAATCTTTTCATTAGAACCTTTTCCATTACAACTCTTGCTCTTCCTTGTTAGTTCTTTGAAATTTCTTGATATGTTACCTACTAGTTACAACTCCTCCTTTACCAACATCATTCTCTCTTCTATTTAGAAGAAATGTCAAAGACTTCAAAATCTGTTCCTAAAAAGGAAACCCTTTCTTCCTCGAAACCATCTGAAAATGTTTCGCATGCTACAACTGAGGAACCAACACCGGAACCCCCTATAAAGTCATTTGTCCCTTCGGGGTTCCCAACTGGGACCGACTTCAAGTTCGAGAAAACCCCCTTGGTACCGGGTCAGTGCGAGCCACATATGTACTATTACTGTAAGCATCCTCGCTAAAGTCAAAGAGGACTGCAATAGGGAAGATAAACTCGTAGTGGTCCCTACCCCTCGAGGAATCGATCACCACCTAGGTTGATGGTTTTTTAAGTGTTTACACTTACCCTTTTATGCTGGGTCCTTTAGACCTAGTTATCATAGCCTTGGCGTGATTGATCTCTCTAGGTCGCTTTCGTTTACCAATTCTATGATAAACGAGGCTCGGGCATTGAAAGTTAACCTCAGCAAAGGGGCCCAAAGAGCAGCCGATTCTTTCCATAATTGCTTTGATGGACTAGATTCTACTACTTCAGAGGATGTCACCGGGTTGGGCGACTTACTAGTACCAAAGAAGATACCGTCCTCGGGAGCTGGCGGGTCTTCTTCAAGCCCAAAATTAGTGAATCAGTTCCCAGCTCCGAGTGTTGATCCTACTCGGAGACGTGCAATTTTTATGCCCATTCTGGAGGACGCCCAGGTTCTCTATGCCCCGATGGGGATTGCCAGTTACCTTCGATGCTTGGTGACCAAAGAAGATCAAGCTAGAATGAACGAGGTGGAAGCGCCCTGCTTGTTCAACGAAGCTCAACAAGTATTGAATCGGGTAATTTTGAATGTCCTTTCATTATGTACTTAGATTTAATCATGAATAATCGTAACATTTTCCTTTATGCTTGCAGGCCTCGGTTCTTCATCACGAGGCCTTTCTCCGGTATCGGGAAGAGTTCAAGCGTCACGAGGCCGAGACTCAGGAGCTTGCTGAGAAGAAGGATGCTTACAAGCTTCTTAGTGAGAAGCTCTAGGCCGAGTTAGAAGCGGCTCGGAAGGAGCATGCCGATTTGGTCGAGCAAGTAAGACGAATGTTCGAACTTAGTGATGATGCTTCAGAGACATTGGATAACAACCCGAACCCATAGGTTCAAAAGAGACTTGACCAGATCGAGCAGCTCTAGGTTGAGGTGGACATGGTGAAGGCTGAGGCCGAAGAATGGAAAACAANGGTAAGATGAATGTTCGAACTTAGTGATGATGCTTCAGATACATTGGATAACGACCCGAACCCACAGGTTCAAAAGAGACTTGACCAGATCGAGCAGCTCTAGGTGGAGGTGGACATGGTGAAGGCTGAGGCCGAAGAATGGAAAACAAATATGGACCACCTGGCCTCAGGAAAAGAGACTTCCCGGGCGCAGTTGAGGTTCAGCTTCGGGCTATAAAGAAGAAATATTCGGTGCAGTTCAATACGATCGAGGGACTCCATTCTCAGTTGAACTCAGTTGTTTCTGGTCAAGAGACCTTGGCCAAGGAGCTTGGAACGGCCAAGTTAGAGGTCGTTATGGCCAAGACCGAGGCTGATGATAAAGTGTCCCAGTTCAAGGCCGACGTCGAGGCCATTCAGGAACAAGCGAGAAACATGGTGAAGCATGCGAGGTGATAATCCTGAAGGGAGGCCCTAAAGGGAGTCCATGCTCAGAAGCTTTACATATTTGTTGAAATCGAGAATGCCAAGATATACGAAGCCAAGGCCCGGAAGTTGGCTTATGCCGAGGAGGATTCCGAGGGGTCTGGAGAGTCGGGTGGGTCTGATGGTGGCGAAGACCCTGTAGGCAATGGTGTAGCCCCCGATGAAGATTAGGCCATTTAGGATCCTTTTTATTTTTGTACTATCTTTTGTTGAGGTCGTTCGGCCTTTTGTAAAGAATATGTATCGGGGCTATTCAACCCTTGTAAAGTAATTTTGATATATATAAGGCTTTTCCTTTTCATAGCTTTTGAATCTTTCCTTTGCTTTTTAATTTGTATTCGCAAAGGTCGAAATGCCTTAGCATGAAATGATTAGGTTATGTTCAAAGGTTCGAATAAACCTTGCCTTTACTTTGTGTTAAGGCATTGTAGGGATTCGGTTTTACCAAAAACTTTTCCCCAAAATAATTTAGGTTTATAGCTTGTTGAGGATAGCCTTTAAAACCGGTTATAAGAGATGTTTCGAAGGCCTTGTTTTTGTTAACGAGTCTTGGACGTCTCTGAGCCGTATTAGTATGGACGTAGCCTTTTTAGTTCGGGCATTTCCCAGTGGGCTTGCTATCCCAAGTTATCCAGGCATGCCTAAGATAACAGTCCCTGAGTAGGGGTGGTCATGTCCTTTGAAATTCGGGTGTTGCCTAATAGGTCTTGCGCCCCCGTGATCTGATATCTCAGACTGTACGAGATTATTCTCGGTCGGCAGCCCCCGAGTGAATGTTCGAACTCGGATTGAGGTTGCTCTCAGGCTCAATGCCTAGTCCCCGAGTGAATGTTCGAACTCAGATTAAGATTACCCTTAGGCTCGATGCCTAATCCCCGAATGAATGTTCGAACTCAGATTAAGATTGCCATTAGGCTCTATGCCTAGACCCCGAGTGAATGTTCGAACTCAGGTTAAGATTGCCCTTAGGCTCGATACCTAGTCCCCGAGTGAATGTTTGAACTCGGGTTAAGATTCCCATTGGGCTCGATATCATTAGGTGTAGGAAGTTCCTTGAGAAATGCAAGAAACATTTTTGAGGACTAGATGTTTATATGCAAAGAAGACTCTTCTTTTTTATTCTTGTGCATAATAGTTGTACATGTATACATGCTTAGTGTCAGGGCTCGAGTGATTTTAGCGGCCATAGTTCATTTGACCGTTTGGCCCTTACAATAAATCATATTGATCGAGTCCCTTCAATCACGAAGTCGAAATGCCTTGTTAAATTCGATATTCGACGATATTGCCCCCCAATGTTCGAGGTTGACCAAAGAGAGGCCTCGAATGCTGTTGTGATCATTGCCACCAGTTTGTAGCCTGCCTTCGATTCTAATTTAGCACGATTTACTTATTGCCTCGTTAAAAATCCTGCCGGAAAACCAATTTGGGACAAAACCGGTACAAGGAAAAAAGAGTGCAACGCATGCTTTCAGACCTAGGATCTCGTATCATCCTTTTTTGGTTCTGTGTAAGTGTCAGTTTGAAATGTAAAAAGAAAAATAAAAGAAAGAATTAGGGCCGTACCTTAGAAATAATATCTCTTTAAGTGAGTTATATTCGAGTTGTTCGGTAATTGCTTGTCATTCATTGTTCCAAGCTTGTAGGATCCTTTTTCGGTGATCTCGATAATTTGGTACGGTCCTTCCCAGTTCAGGCCCAATATCCCTTCGTTCGGGTTTTGGGTGCTCAGTGTGACTTTTCTTAGTACCAAGTCCCCTGTATTGAAGTGTCGAAGGTTGGACCTTCGATTGTAATAACTTTCGGTCCAATATTTTTGGTCGGTCAGTCAGACAAGGGCGGCTTCGTGCCTTTCATATAATAGCTCCAGGCTTGTACTCATATCTTCTCCCTTTGATTCTTTCATTACAAATCAGAGTCTGATGCTCGGTTTTCCTAACTTTACTGGTATTAAAGCTTCGGTTCCATTAACCAAAGAAAAAGGGATGGTCCCGGTACTGGATTTCGAGGTCGTACGGTACACCCATTGGATCTCAGGCAGCATTTCCTTCCATTTTCCTTTGGCGCTTGAATGATTTCCACAAGTACCTTCGTGGATTTCCCTCAGAGCGTACTCAGTATCCCCTGGCCCTAGACATATTGGAAATGGGCCATTGAACGTTCTTCTGAACAGGGTTTCGTCTTCGGACAAGCTAAATCGGGTTGCCTTCGTACGCAGGGCTCTCCATTCTTTTATGTTCGGGGGTAGTTTTCCAGTATTGAGATATTCCACGTACTTATTCCTCTAGTCCCAAGTTAGGCTCGTTGAGTTGATCTCGACGTGGCCTTCTTCCACTACCAATCTCATAAGTTGTATGACATATCCCGAGTTGATCTCATTGTCTTGATCGACAATCCCAAATTAGCGAGGACATCAGCCTCGCTGTTTTGATCCCGAGGCACATGTTACAAAGTCCATTCTTTGAACTGATGTAATGTCACCTGTAACTTGTCCAAGTATCTCTGCATTCGTTCTTCCCTGACCTCAAATGTTCCACTAACTTGGTTTACCACAAGGAGCGAGTCGCATTTTGCTTCGATTACATCTGCCCCCATGTTTTTGGCTAATTCAAGGCTTGCAATCATGGCCTCATATTCGGCCTCGTTGTTAGTCAATTTCACAGTCTTAATAGATTGTCTAATTATATTTACTATTGGCGGCTTTAGTATGATACCAAGTCCGGACCCTTTTCTGTTTGAGGCACCGTCCGTAAAGAGGATTTAGATTCCCGAGGAAGTCCCCGTGTTAATCAATAACTCTCTTTCGACCTTGGGTATTAGGGCTGGCGTGAAGTCGGCCACGAAGTCTGCCAAAATTTAGCACTTAATGGTGGTCCAAGGTCGATACTCAATATTGTACCCACTTATTTCAACGGCAAATTTGGCCAATCGGCCCGAGAGTTCGGGTTTATGCATAACGTTCCTTAATAGATAAGTAGTTACGACACTTATGGGGTGACATTAGAAGTATGGTTTTAGCTTCCTGGAGGCACTTAGAAAAGCGAGCGCTAAGTTTTCGAGGTAAGGGTACCTAGTTTTGGCCTCACCTAAGGTCCTCCTAATATAATAAATTGGGAATTGTCTACCTTGCTCTTCCCGAACCAAGACTCCACTTAGCGCTATCTCCGAGACTGCTAAGTACAAGTACAGTTGTTCGTCTGTCTTTGGTGTGTGAAGAAGCGGTGGGCTCGATAAGTATCTTTTGAGCTCCTCCAAAGCTCGTTGACATTTTGGAGTCCATGAGAAGTTATTCTTCTTTTTCAACAGTGCAAAGAATCGGTGGCTCTTGTCGGACAACCTCGAAATAAATTGCCCTAGAGCGGCTATGTGCCGGGTTAGCCTTTGCACGACATTTACATTTTCCACGACCGTGATATCTTCTATGGCCTTGATCTTGTCGGGGTTGATCTCGATTCCTCGGTTGGATACCATGAACCTGAGGAATTTATCTGATCCAACTCCAAACGCATATTTTTTTCGGGTTCAGCTTCATGTTGTACTTCTTCAATATGCTGAAGGTTCCCTGCAGATGTTTTAAATGGTCCTCTGCTCGTAGGGACTTAACCAACATATCGTCAATGTAAACTTCCATTGATTTCCCTATTTGTTATTCGAACATCCGATTTACTAGGCGTTGGTATGTGGAACCGATATTTTTTAATCCAAACGGTATCACATTATAACAGTATGTGCCATTTTTAGTGATGAAGGAGGTTTTTTCCTGATCACCCGGATCCATCCGTATTTGGTTGTACCCGGAATAGGCATCGAGAAAACTGACGATCTCGTGGCCGACCATGGCATCGATCATACGGTCGATGTTGGGCAAAGGAAAAGGGTTTTTAGGGCATGTTTTATTCATATCTTTTTAATCTACACACATTCTTAGTTTATTCCCTTTTTAGGGACTACCACTATGTTTGCTAACCAATCCGGGTATTTCACCTCCCGAATGGACCCTATTTTAAGGAGTTTAGATACCTCGTCCTTGATAAAATCATGTTTGACCTCAGACTGGGGCCTCCTCTTCTGCTTGACCGGATTGATTTTCGGGTCCAGTCTTAGTTTGTGAGTGGTTATCTCTGGTGGGATCCATGTCATATCAAGATAGGACCAAGCAAAACGATCTATGTTAGCTATAAGAAATTGAATATATTTTTTCCTGAGCTTGGGAGTTAACCCCGTGCTCAGGTATACCTTCTGATCGCTCGACCAATATGATATGTTCCAGCTCTTCGGCCGTCAATTTAGTTGCGTTGGAGTCATCGGGGATTATAAAAGACTGAGGAACCCCATAATCATTGTCTTCATAAGTCCCCTGCCTACTCGGTTGGGTCGTGACCAGTATCGATGACTGCTATTTGGCCTCTTGGTTTTCATCCGAATTTGGTTCCTTCAATGTTGCGGATGTTGATATCGGAATCACTTCTTCGTCTGCAAACATCTCTTTTGCAGCCGGTTGTTCCCCGTAGACTGTCTTAATCCCTCCCGGAGTTGGGAATTTTAACACTTGATGAAGAGTTGGCACTACTGCACTCATGTTATGGATCCATGGCCATCCGAGAAGGGCGTTGTACCTCATGTCTCCTTTGATCACTTAAAACTTGGTCTCTCATGTGGTTCCAGTGGTATTTGCCGGTAATATTATCTCTCCCTTGGTGGTTTCACATGCCATGTTGAGCCCATTTAGGATTCAAACTGCAGGCACGATTTTGTATTGTGCACCAAGCTGTTCTACGACCCTCGACTGAATTATGTTGGCTGAGCTACCTGGATCGATTAACATACATTTAATTCTAGTTTTATTTACGAGTATAGATATTAACAGTGCATTATTATGAGGTTGTATGATCCCTTTCGCATCTTTCTCGCTGAAAGATAAGATTTCTTCCAGTATGTAGTCTCGAGTTCGTTTCTCCCTACTGATGGACACTCTGGTCCGTTTCAACATCGGCTCTTGTGGGATATCGACTCCACCGATCATCATATTAATGACGTATTGAGGTTCGATATCTTCTTGTTCTCTCTATCTGTTAGAATCCCTGTTCCTGAAATGATCCTTGGCACGGTCGCTCAAGAATTCTCGAAGGTGCCCATTGTTGAATAGTCGGGCTTCTTCTTCTCTCAGTTGTCCATAATCTTCCGTTCTATGATCATGCGTTCCATGATATTTTCACATCTAGTTAGGATCCCTTTGAGTTGGATCAGATTGTAGAGGTCGAGGCCATTTGGTCTCCTTAATGCACCCTATAGGTGATACGATGGAGGCAACATCGATATTAAAGTTGTATTCAGATATCCTCTACGCTTCTTTAGGATTGATGGACTTGTCGAATTTGTTTTTGGTCATGAGCTCCCGGTTGCTTCGACCTTGTTCATTCTCCTTTTGTTTCTTATGGGGTTCCGCCCGGACCCACTGCTCATCCTATCACCATTATATGACCGATACTGATCCCTGTTCGATCCTGGTTCATGATCTATGTCTCTCTTGACTCTGTCGAGGGTTCTAGCCGGATAAATAGACTTCGAAGGGCCCCTGAGTTGATCATCTTCGACCTTGATTTTCGATTGATACTGATTGTGTACATCGGCCTAAGTAACGGCAGGGTACTCTATCAGATTCTACTTCAGTTATTGTGAAGCCACCGAGATTCGAATATTGAGTCCCTGAGTGAAAGCTTGTGTCACTGAAGGGACGTGACCGGCACCCGGTACCATACTCGGCTCGAGCGTACCACTCTGTAACTGTGAACGCTAGAGGAATAACCCTTAACCTAGGCCGATGAGACCATATTCTGAATTATCTGAATATATCGTCTGTCTCATCTAAGGGGTAAACATACCCGAAAGCTCATATATATATATATATATAT
>AWOL01S0030711.1:2437-16072 GCA_000715115.1 Nicotiana otophora
TGCCACTCGGGCATACCTCACAATCACTCTTGCCACTCGGGCATACCTCACAATCACTCATGCCTCCCAGTCACTCAGCACTCGGCACTCGCATTCAGTAGGTACCTGCGCTCACTGGGGGTTCCGGAGGGCCTCCTTCAGTCCAAGCGCTATAATCTGTACGGACAACTCACGTGCTGCACGGACAACTCATGTGCTATAACAATAAAGTATGCTGCAGGCGGACAGCCCCGATCCACACTGATTCTCACAAATCAGGCCTTCGGCCTCACTCAATCATAAATATGCTGCAAGCGGGCAGTCCCGATCCACACTCATCCTCACAAATCAGGACCTCAGCCTCACTCAATCATAAACCTCTCAAGCCACTCGGGCATTTCAGTAAAACAGGACATTCGACCCTAAATATTTCTATGCATCAAAGAAGAATCATAAAACTGAGTTATGCGGTAAACAAGTATAAACATGACTGAGTATAGATTTTTAATCGAAAACAATGAGAGGATGGTAAGAAACATCCCCTAAGGGTCCAAACAGCATTGGCGCAAGGCCCAAACATGGCATTCAGCCCAATTTACAGAAATTCTTTCTAAAACATATAAGTATCAAATGGTTTTAACAAAGTATGCAACTTTACAGTTGCTACGGGACGGGACAAGTCAAAAATCCCCAACAGTGCACGCCCACACGCCCGTCACCTAGCATGTGCGTCACTTCAAAATAGTAGAATGATACGAAATACGGGGTTTCGTACCCTTAGTACTAGATTTACAATCGTTACTTACCTCAAACCACGAAATTCTTATTCTGCAATGCCCTTTCCTCGTGAATTGGTCTCCAAACGCCTCGAATCTGGTCATAAATAATTCGTTTCAATCAATAAAATTCATTGGAATTAATTCCACAAGATAATAATGATTTTTCATAAAACTCCGAAAATTAGCTCAAAAATTGCCCGTGGGGCCCACGTCTCGGAACTCGACAAAAGTTACAAAATCCGAAAACCCATTCAACGACGAGTCTAACCATACCAATTTTACAAAAATCCGACCCCAACTCGACCCTCAAATCTTCGATTTAAACCAAGAGGGTTTTCAAACTTTCCCAACTCAATTCACCAATTAAATGATATAAACAACCATGGATTCGGGTAATTTAACCAATATTGAGTTAAAAACACTTACTCCGTTGTTTCCTCTGAAAATCACCCAAAATCGCTTCACTCGCCAAAAACTGAAGTCCCATTTTCAGAACTTAAACTCACTGCCCAGACATTTCTTCTTCGCGAACGCGGTCAGTTCTTCGCGTTCGCGAAGTACAAAATAGCTCCCGTCCAAATTCCTCTTCCGCGAACGCAACATCATCCTCGCGTTCGCGAAGCACAAAATTCCTATGCCTCAAATCCTTCTACACGAACGCGTTCGATCCATCGCGAACACGATGCTTCTTTCCCCCTCACTACGCGAACACGACACCCCCTACGCAAACGCGTAGACCAATTGCCTGGGGTCTTTGGCTGCTTCCTCACTTCTTCGCGAACGCGTAACACCTCCTGCGTCCGCGATGCACACCCAGTCCACCCTTCACGAATGCGAGCTTCCCTTTGCGAACACGAAGAGAAAATATTGCCAGCTTCTCAGGTCCTCTTCGCGAACGCGATGAAGGAGACCAGATGGTGCATCAAAAAAATTCCAACAGAGTTCCAAGTCCAAAATCCAACCCGTTACCCATTCGAAACTCACCCGAGCCCTTGAGGACCTCAACCAAATATACCAACAAGTTCTAAAACATCATACGGACTTAGTCGAACCCTCAAATCACCTCAAACAACACTAAAACCATGAATTTCACCCCAATTCATGCCTAATGAACTTTGAGATTTCTAATTTCTACAAACAACTCCGGAACCTATCAAATCACGTCCGATTGACCTCAAAGTTTGCACACAAGTCCTAAATGACATAACAGAGGTATTCCAATTTTCAGAATCAGATTTCGAAGTAGGAATGGGGGAAATAGGGTTAAAACTCTCGAAACGACCGGTCGGGTCGTTACAGTTTCTGAGCATGTTTAGCACTTTGGCTCAGGCAAGGTTGATACCACTTGCTCCTGCCACATCTCAGGACGGGGAAGCAGCACAGACTCCCACCGCTCGTACCCCTGAGTAGCGGGTCCAGGTCAACCAGGTTCTAGAGGTCATACCAGTGCAGTATGTAGCCTTAGTTCAGCCCGAGGTTAGGGCAGCAGTTTCTGAGGAGGAGCAGCTCAGGCTTGAGAGGTACACGAAATACGACCCTTCTACTTTCAGTGGTTTGGCGTCAGAGGATGCCCAGGGGTTTCTTGAGGAGTGCCACCATATTCTCCGTACTATGGGTTTTGCGGAGTCGAGTGGGGTTGTTTTCACTACGTTCCAGCTTAGAGGAGCGGGCTATCAATGGTGGCAAGAATATGATTTGGGTAGTCCGACCGAGACAACTTCACTCACTTGGACTCAGTTCTCAGATATATTCTTGAAGGAGTATGTTTCCGAGAGTCTCAGAGATGCATGGCGTGCAGAGTTTGAGCAGTTGTGCCAGGGTTCTATGACTGTGTCGGAGTATGTGGTCCAGTTCAGTAATTTGGCTAGGCATGCACCATCCTTGGTTGTTACTGTTAGAGAGAGGGTCCGTCGATTTATCGAGGAGCTCAACCCCTATTTAGCATGGCCCGAGAGTTGGAGATGGACATTGTATACCAGCAGGTAGTGGAGATTGTTAGGAGATTGGAGGGTATGCTGACTCGGGAGAGAGAGGCCAAAAGGTCTCGAGAGTCTAGCACTTATAGTGGTACTCGTGCCCCAACTGCAGCTCATCAGGGTAGGGGCCATGTGAGTCGCCCTATTCATTCAGCACTTCCTACTACTAGCTGTATTCCGACCACTCCTAGACCCCAGGCTCCCTATTATGCATCGCTATTGTCTGGTGCACCTCCTGCACAGGGTGCTTTCTACGGTCAGTCCAGCCGATCAGGCCCGAGCCATCCACATCAGCCATGTCCTTCGAGAACTTGTTTTGAGTATGGTGACACTCGTCATATGGTGTGGGATTGCCCCAGACTTAGGAGGGGTATACCTCTACAGACCACTCAGGCACCGCGTGCTCCACCGAGTCCTTATGTTATTGTTACATCACCAGCTACCACTTCACCTGCACATCTAGCTAGAGGTAGAGGTCGAGCAGGTAGAGGTCGCCCTAGAGGGGGAGGCCGGGCTAGATATTATGCCCTTTCTGCTAGGACGAAGGCAGTTGCATCCGACTCTGTCATCATAGGTATTGTTCCGGTCTGTCATTGAGATGCATCAGTCTTATTTTATCCAGGCTCCTTTTATTCCTTTGTGTCATCTTATTTTTCTCCGTATTTGGGTATATCCCGTGATTCTTTGAGTTCTCCTATCTATGTGTCTACTCCCGTGAGGTATTCTATTGTTGTTGACCATGTGTATCGGTCGTGTTTGGTTGTTCTTAGTGGTTTTGAGAGCAGAGCTGATTTATTATTGCTCAGTATGGTGGATTTTAATGTTATTTTGGGCATGGACTGGTTGTCGCTCTATCATGCTATCCTTGATTTTTACGCCAAGACGGTGAAGTTGGCTATGCCAGGTCTACCACGGTTAAAGTAGAGAGGTACTTTAGATTATGTTACAAGCAGGGTTGTTTCATTTCTAAAGGCTCAGCGGATGGTTGAAAAGGGGTATGATATATATCTGGCATATGTGAGGGATGTTAGTGTTGATACTCCTACCGTCGAGTCAATTCAAGTAGTGAGATATTATCCAGATGTATTCCTGACGGATCTTCCAAGCATGCCGCCGGATAGAGATATCGACTTTGGTATTGATTTGTTACCGGGCACTCAACCTATTTCTATTCCACCCTATTATATGGCCCCAACAAAGTTGAAAGAGTTAAAGGAACAGTTGCAAGAGTTGCTCGATAAGGGCTTCATTTAGCTCAGTGTGTCACCTTGAGGTGCTCTTGTCTTATTTGTAAAGAAGAAGGATGGTTTTATGCATATGTGAGATTGATTATCGCTTGTTAAACAAGATTACAGTGAAGAATATGTATCCATTGCCACGCATTGATGACCTATTTGATAAGCTTTAGGGTGCCAGAATGTTCTCTAATATTGACTTACATTCAACCTATCATCAGTTGAAGATTCGGGAGCCAGATTTACCGAAGACTGCCTTCAAGACTCGGTATGGTCATTACGAGTTGCTTGTGATGTCTTTTGGGCTGACCAATGCCCCAACAACATTCATACACTTGATGAACAATGTATTTCATCCCTATCTTGACTCGGTCATCATTGTATTTATTGACGACATTCTGGTGTACTCCCAGAGTCGGGAGGATCATGAGCAACACCTGAGGACTGTGCTTTAGACCTTGAGAGAAAAAAAGTTAGATGCAAAATTTTCGAAGTGTGAATTCCGGCTAGATTAAGTGGCATTTTTGGGTAATGTAGTATCGAGTGAGAGGATCAAGGTAGATCCGAAGAATATTGAAGCAGTGCAAAGTTGGCCCAAACCATCCTCACCTACGGAAATCCGGAGTTTTCTTGTCTTGGCAGGGTATTTCCGTCGATTTGTAGAGGGTTTGTCTCTATTGCAGCACCTATGACCAGGCTGACCCAGAAGGGTGCTCCGTTCAAGTGGACCGAGGAGTGTGAGGAGAGCTTTCAAAAGCTCAAGACTACTTTGACTACAGCCCCGGTGTTGGTATTGCCTACTGGTTCGGGGTCATATACGGTGTATTGTATTGCGTAGCGCATTGCTCTCGGCGCGGTATTGATGCAGGACGGTAGGGTGATTGCCTACACGTCTAGACCACTGAAGGTTCATGAGAAGAACTATCCTGTCCATTACCTCGAGTTAGAAGCTGTTGTTCATTCCTTGAAGATCTGGAGGCACTATTTGTATGGTGTCCCTTGTGAGGTCTACACCGATCACCGGAGTCTACAACATTTGTTCAAACAGAAGGATCTTAATTTGCGGTAGCGAAGGTGGTTGGAGTTGCTTAAGGACAATGATATCACCAATCTATATCATCTCGGGAAGGCCAATGTGGTGCCGATGCCTTGAGTCGCAAGGCGGAGAGTCTGGGAAGCTTAGCGTATCTACCAGTAGCAGAGAGGCCATTAGCCTGGGATGTTCAGGCCTTGGCCAACCAGTTTGTTAGATTGGCTATTTCAGAGCCGAGCCAAGTTTTGGCTTGTGTGGTTTCTCAGTCTTATCTTTTTGATCTTATTAGAGAGCTTCAGTAAGAAGACCCCCATCTGCTTGTCCTTAAGGACACGGTTCAGCACGTTGATGCCAAGGAGGTCACTATTGGTGATGATGGTGTATTACAGATGCAGGGCAGGCTCTGTATGCCCAATGTAGACAGTTTGCGTGAGTTGATTCTCCAGGAGGCTCACAGTTCGCGGTACTCCATTCATCCAGTTTCCGCGAAGATGTATGAGGACCTGAGGTAGCATTATTGGTGGAGGATAATGAAGAAGGACATAGTGGAGTATGTAGCTTCGTGCCTAAATTGTCAGCAGGTGAAGTATGAGCATTAGCGGGCAGGTGGATTGCTTCAGAAGCTAGATATTTCAGAGTAGAAATGGGAGCAGAGCACTATGGATTTTGTTGTTGGGCTCCCACGGACTCAGGGGAAGTTCGATGCAGTTCGGGTGATTGTGGATAGATTGACCAAGTTAGCTCATTTCATTCCAGTGGTGACTATTTACTCTTCGGAGCAGCTGGATCAAGTTTATATCTGCGAGATTGTCAGGCTTCATGGCATGCCTGTATCTATCATCTCTGACCGGGGTGCACAGTTTATATCGCGGTTCTGGAGAGACGTACAACATGAATTTGGTACTGGGGTGGAGTTGAGTACATCATTTCACCCACAGACGGACGGACATGCCGAGCGCACTATTCAGATATTGGAGGATATGCTCTGTGCGTGTGTGATAGATTTTGGTTTTCTTGGGATCAGTTCTTTCCACTTGCGTAGTTTGCCTACAACATCAGTTATCAATCGAGCATTCAGATGGCCCCGTATGAGGTTTCGTATGGTAGGCAATGCCGGTCCCCGGTGGTTTGGTTTGAGCCGGGTGAGGCTAGATTATTTGGTACAGACTTGGTTTAGGATGCTTTGGAAAAGGTTAAATTGATTCAGGATTGACTTCGTACAGCCCAATCAAGACATAAGAGTTATGCGGATGAGAAGGTTCGCGACATTGCATTCATGGTTGGGGAGCGGGTCTTGCTCCGAGTTTCGCCCATTGTTGATACCCAATTTTGTCCTCATATGTTTTCAATAGTATACTCTTTCAAAATAGCATTTTGCATCATTATTTAATTTATAAGGGTCGTATAAATATTTTCTATAATATTTCTATAATTTTTAAAGCTTTAAAATTGATTTTCCTGTATTTAAATTATACAAATATTTATTAATTATCCCTTCAAATTATTTTGTGATGACTAAATCATCCAAATTTATTATTTACACCCAAATATATGTTTTATAATATTTTTACTTTATTTCACATAATTAGATTTGTATTTTTAAGCTATTTATATAACTTTGCAATAATAGCTTATATGCTATGTATAATTACAATTATTACATTATTAATTCTAAAATAGCATTTTTATATTTTTTACAATGTCAAGCTATTATTTTCAATCATTTTATTGCATAAGTAATATTTTATTACTTATTAATTATTTTTATTTAAATAATTTCCTGTATTTAATTTATAGCCAAAATTTGGAGCCAATTCCGGACCCATTCAATAGCCCAAATACTCACACCTCAGCCTAATAACGCCCCAGCCCAAACCAAACGACCCTCTTTAAAATAACCCAGTCGCGACCCGTTGGACGACCCTCCCCGCCTATTCCTTGATCCTAACTGTTGATCTCTCAAGATCAACGGTCTACAGTTACCCCACCCTTTTAATTAGCCAAACCCCCGAAACCCTAACCCATTTCGCCTAAACCGCCGCCCTAACATCCTCTCTGCTCTCTTCTTCTCCTCTCAAACCCTAACAACCGCCTCTTCTAATCTTCCCCAATTCTAGTTCTAATATGGAATCTCCCCACGATTTTCCTTCCATATATTTTCGATTTCTCCGTTATTTACATGGTATTGGTATCACATAATACTTTCCTATCTTTGGCAAGTATACGATCCTAAATCAAGAAATCATCTCCAAACCTTCAAGATTTAGACGATATTTTGTTTATATACACCTACTACCAGGCCTCATGGCTCTGATCCAGTGAGATTTTCTGCTATTTTTGTTCTTCGTCTAAACTAGGGTTTCCCGGATTTTGTCCTAAAACTGATTCTAATTGATTTTTGCATGCTACAATTTCCTTATTTGTGTTTAATTTATTGTCTTTCCTTGCTGGATACGTAATTTTGATGCTATATAAACCCCTCCCAATTCCCTTTTGGGGGGACGAGAATCACTATTATTCTTTCATTCTCATTCGTTATACTCTGAAATCTGAGACCTTGACTGGCTGAAAGCCAAGGCCATTCGAATTCGATTGTGTTCTTTCTCAGTGCGAGCACTGCTCGGGGTTCATTTGAAATCCTTGGGAACTCTGATGCACTGGAATTTTGGGGATTTTGCTGCTCTTTGTTACTGTTAATTGAATTACCTATGGAAATTGCTCTTCTCATTTGTTTGCTCGTTAATTTGTAACTGGTAAGTACCTTTGACTCTCGCAGTTTCAATATTTTCTGTGCTTGTGTTCATGCTCTGTATATCTATGTCACTCAAACTTCGATGAACCAATATGCTACTATGTTTATGGTCCTCTTTGCTTTAAAGTTATCCCGTAGCCTTATGTTTCCTAGCATTAGAACTTGCCTAAAGCTCTAAGTTTCGTACTGTCTTAAGTCTGCTTAGCTTAGTATGTTTGTGTATCACTGAATGCTATTCTGCTGCTTGTCTTGAGTTCATCTCCATGTTTGTTTCAGATTCTTATGATAGATTAGTCCACACCCGGAATCTATCCTAGTGTATTATTTCCTATTGTGTCATTCCTGTATATCTTGTTAATTTCTTTATGGTTGATCGATGCATGTAGCTTTTAAATGCTAGTATTGCTTGAACTTTTGAATCAGCATGACACGTTTCCTTGCTACTTGTAAAACATATTGTATTTGTTCAAGTTTGTGTTCCTCAAATATTGCCTAAAGACTTCCGTACATAGCCTTTTCTTTATATATGTTTAACTAGTCTAAGTCTTGATGCCTACCTATCCTGTTAATTTTGGCAATGTTTCTGAACTTTGGTATTATGACTGATGCTCAGCACTTTAAGTCTTCCCATGTGATTGTTTCTCAACCATTGTGGACTATGCCCACTAGTCTATTTGTTATGCTCACTAGGCTCCCATGTTAGTATTTCTATGTGTAGACTGCTATTTCACTTATTCCTATCCTTGATTCTACTAGTCCTTCATGTAAAGCTCTTATGTCTAAAGTCCTTTAGGCTAATTTTGGATCATGCTTTACTTTGCAACTCTTTTTGGAATGGTTCATTATCCTATAGTGGTCAATTATGTCGTTCTTAAATTTTCTTTCTGGAATTACAAGCCTCAACTTGCCTCATATGTGCCTTGTGTGCCTTTAATCTAGACTAGTCCTGTTTATATGTCTTAACTAGGGATGCTGTTAGCTATAGCTTTAAGAATTAAGTGTCTAATATGTCCAGTTAATTCTATAAATAGTTTGTTGCTTGTATGGATGAACTTGGCATCCATTTGGGTAAAGTAAGTCATTCATTTGGGCCGGTATATTGTACTTGTCGTGGTACTGAAAGTCTGGGATGTGCTGTCTGCATTTGGAATTGGACCTGCAGTTCATATGAAGTTCTAAGCCTGTTTGAAAACCCCGATATGTTGCTGGGTTATTCTATTTTCATGTTTGGGCCTGTAATCATTCAATATGGTATGTAATAACTTGTAATGACGAATGATGGGGAAGTTAATAAAAAAAGTGGTTGGGGTATTCCAATATTTGCGTGAAAGGTTAAAAAACATGCCTATAGGGTCTAAGTGCTTTATGTGCTATTTTGCTAAATTTTCTCTATTTCTGCACATCAATAGAAATCATGTCTATAGGACTCTCTCTCACACACACACACACACACACACTTCATTTAACTTGTCAAAATATGTCGATTCAAATAATTGCCGCATTGTTTCCATTCAACACTTAGACATCATATCTATAGGATGAATAACACATGTTTGTTACTGCCCATCTAGATACCATGTTTATATATTTTTCAATTAATTGATCAATTAATTACTTCTATTGCTTTTAGTGCTTTGCTCCTTTAGTTATCATGACTCTGGATTCTATTCAATTAATCAGTCATTTTGTTATTATCATACTTAGATGACATGCTTGTAGGGACAATTATATAAAACATATCTCAACTACTAGAAACCATGCCTATAGGACATTGACGTCTTCCTAGGAAGCATGTTTATAATATCAGCACTAGTAATCTGGTAATTTATATCGCTTCACTGCCTCATCACGTAAACAATGAGAAATCATGCCTATAAGACTTATGATGCTTTAACTGCCCTATACGCTGTAGTACTGTCTGGATAATATTAATTCGACTCACATATGAACTATGCCTATAGGATTTAACAACCCAAATATGTTTTAATTCTGAAATCGTCTACTGCATAACCAAAAATCTGCCCGCGTGCATTTGTTGTTATGTGTGGAGGCTAACTTGGGCCTTTAGTTGTCTTTACGTGAAGTCCTATCTATTTTGAATGTCGCTTAGTTTTATCATTTTTTGAGTAACCTAAGTAAAGTCTAGAATCACCCAAATTGTAGGTCCAAAGCCTCCTGGACCATATGCATGGGACGGGTAGCGCATGCGTAGGGTACGATTTAGAATTGAATTAGAACGCTTTTATGTAAATAACTTCAACATAGTAATGGGTAGCAGGAGATGATAGTCTGTTCCCGCTGAATAATATGAGCAACCCCTACCTAAAGAGAGTTGCGAAGTATTATTTATATATGTTGCACGAGGTGATCCTTTAGGCCAGAAAACTCAGGACCCCCTTTCCTTTATATACTTGGCATTTACATTTAACATAGACCAATGCATTTGTATCCTTGTAATCATTTATGATTTATACCAATTCCCAATGTGTTATGATAAGACACTTCGACTTCTATACTTCCCTTTGTTTATTTGATCACCTAGCCTAATCACGTAATCCACATATTTTAAAGTTCGGCCGGGACCCACAGTTGTGAACCTCAAAGAGTGCCTAACACCTTCTCTTTGAGGTAATTTGAGCCCTTACCTGATCTTTGGTGACATAGACTAGTTAAACAAAGTTATTTACAAATAGGTGCCCTAACGCATCTTAAAAAGTATTGGCGACTCTTCTCTTTTATCCATTTAAGAGAGTTGTCACACGTCGAGGCCTGCTTTCGTAATAAAATAGGACGCGACAACATGGTGACTCTGCTGGGGAATACACTTAGGCTCTTACCATAATGAACTTGACTTATGTAGATTACTCTCTTTTTCTTTATTTGTTTTAAAACTGCTGCTACATGCACATCCCTTCCCTTATTCACCTTTATTTGTTAAAATTTGCTATGACATGCACATCCCTTCCCTTATTTACTTTTATTTGAAATTTGCTATGACATGCACATACCTTCCCCTATTCACCTTTGTTTACTATGACCCCTCTTCATCTCTTTTCATCTTGTCTAAGACTGCTATATCATGCCTTTCCCATTCCTACTTCCTTACATGCTTTATTACATTCCCTCATATATTTTTTATGAACTAAACTGACTTCTTCCTTTTGTCTTTCTTCTATATTCTTTCCATGTTTACCTTTGCTATATTATTTACTGCTTTTACATATCATGCAAATACTTGATAATGTGTTATTATTTCTGCATAAAGAATGCTCCATATCATACTCCACTCGTGCCAACTATCAACATATTTGCAAACTATCAACTAGGAAATGATGTTCTTTACAACTTTCTAGCTTAGCTTTAGATTTCGATTATATTAAGGCTAAATGCCATTAGTAAATTCTATTATTGTCGATTTAGTAAAGGTTTAACTCATTTTTGGCATTAATGAAATGACGCAAATGTTGGCATCAATTTTCTCCAAGTCTACGTGTCGCTTAGGCCTACCTCGGGCATAATGAGGTCCCTAAATTAGGACGCGAATTATTGCATGACTTTGTGAAATATGTTTTAATATCGCAAACACTCTTTTAATATTCCTTACTAACTTGGTTAGCTTTTGATTTTTTTGTCTTTTGATTATTCCCATTTCCAAAGGCTGGTTCGTGAATACTGGCATCGTCATCATATCACACTAGATCCAGAGGTCCTCCACCTCCTCCTTCACCAAGCGATCCTAAAGGTAAAAGCAAAGGGAAAGGTAAAATTGATGATTTGAGTGGTATCAGGAAAGACAATACTACCATAACGGAAAACGTTGAAACTTCAGATGGACGAAGTACTCCGACACAAAATGAGTTGGTTTTACGTCTGGAACATAAAATCCTGGAACTACAAAGCGAGCTTGAGCAGGTCCAAAATTTGGAAAATCTCTCCCTCACTCTCAATGACCCCGACATTAACCAGCAAAACCCGACTACCCAGAACCAAACACCACCGCAAAACACAAACCCACCACTAAATCCTCCCGCACCACACCAGTATCCCGCACCTCCCCAGAACCTTAATCCGCCACCAGTACCGACTCCTCAACAACACCGCCATAATCCAACTCAATACCCACAAACCACTACTTATCAAACTCCCCAGAATGCGCCACAACCTACCCCCGATCCCCAAAACTCAACCAATGACCATCCTTATACCCAAGTGCCAGGAATCCATCAAAGCAATTCGATATATGTGGAAGCTGTACCTCATACCCCGAAGCAAACCCTATACATACCCAAATCGACTAAGAAGGACCTGCTCATAAAGAACATGACGGAGGAACTCAAGAAGCTCACTAGTAGAGTTCAGAGTGTCGAGGGTGGTAAAGGTGTTGAAGGTCTAAACTATGAGAACCTGTGTATTCAGCTGGATGTGGAACTACCGGAGGGTTACAAACCTCCCAAGTTCGAAATGTTTGATGGATCTAGTGATATGAAAGTACATATGAGAATGTATTGTGACAGGCTTTTAGGAGTGGGCAAGAATGAAAAAATCCGCATGAAACTGTTCATGCGAAGTCTTACGGGAGATGCCTTATCTTGGTACATCAGTCAAAACCCAAAGAAGTGTATTAGTTGGGTGAGTATGGTGTCAGACTTCATGGATAGATTCAGGTTCAACACAGAAAATGTGCCAGACATTTTCTACATTCAAAACCTCAAGAAGAAGCCGACAGAAACCTTCTGCGAGTATGCTACTCGTTGGAGATCAGAAGTCGCGAAAGTAAGGCCAGCACTTGAAGAAGAATAAATGAACAAGTTCTTTGTTAGGGCTCAAGACCAGCAGTACTATGAAAGGTTAATGGTTATTGAAAATCAGAAGTTCTCTGACATCATCAAGTTAGGAGAAATAATAGAAGAAGGAATTAAGAATGGGATGGTGACCAATTTCGAGGCACTGCAGGCCACGAATAAAGCTTTGCAATCAGGAGGCATTTCGAAGAAGAAAGAAGTAGATGACATGATAGTGGCCCTGGGTCCTAAGTCTCCTCTCACATACCAAACACCTCCACCCACATACCAACCCTCACCCCCAGATACGAACGGCCTGCTGCCACCTACCATACCTAGAATACTCAACCCGCATATTTCCATTCACCACCACCTGCCCGCCAAAACTACCAGAAACCACGACCAAATTTCGACTGCAGACCGCCTAGACAATACACCCCAATTTTTGAACCCATAGACCAAATATACGGGATACTGAAGGCCGCTAATTATATCACTCCCATTCCTACCGTTGTTATAGAGAATTATTCTCAGTGGATCAACCCCAACAAAACATATGCCTATCATTCAGGCATGAAAGGCCATACTATTGATCAGTACCATACATTGAAAGACAAGATTCCGACGCTGATCGACGCCAAGGTCATACATGCAAAGGAAGCTGCACCAAATGTTCGTAACAATCCTCTCCCGGATCACAAAGGTGAGAGAGTAAATATGATAGAGACTGACAAAGCATAGGATCAGGAAGGGTCCATCAGACTCATTCGAGATGGAGATGCTCCTAAAATATCTCTGGTCACCCTCACACCAGTTGTACAGACCCAGGCACCGTATGAAGTCGAGATAACTACACCCTTCACTGTGATGGTAGCTCCCACACCATCTTACAAGTCTGATGCCATCCCATGGGACTATGTTACGGAAGCAAGGAGAAAGGGAAAATCAAAAATAGAGGAAACATGTGCGGCACAAGGCATGACTAGAACTGGCAGAGTTTATACACCTGAGAATCTGGGAGGAACAAGCAAGGAAGCTGCACCTAAGCCGCCTGTTGTCGAGACCGGCCCTGACGACCTTTGGATAAAGGTACAAGCAAC
>AWOL01S0030720.1:0-10678 GCA_000715115.1 Nicotiana otophora
ATTGGAATACATATTGAATATATATCTTTCAACACAAGCTTATTCGGAATAGCCAATTTTATAATGAACAACTCGGGACTTGCATAAATTACATGAACACCATGGGATTCAATTCTAAGAGAGGATTTTAGCCAACATACCTCACTTTGAGCTTCCTTAAATTCCATAAATCTTAGCAACTTCAAACTATTTAAAAACATAACAAAATTGAACCATAATTAGGAAGAAGTTCATGGTTCATCTCATTTGAGCATTTCCTCAAACACAATGTGTGCAATTAGCTACGAGGTTCTTCTACAAGATTTCGTCCACTCTGCAACTCAATCTTTACCAATTTGAGCTCAACAATCTTCCCACAAACCTTATTGGTACATGCATGTATAAATAATACTCTCATACCCAAGAATCATACTCCCAATCACCCATCTCCAACCAAAAACTCGAAATTGAAGACTAGGGTTAGAACCTTACCTCTTGGATGAAGATATTATGAGCTTTCTTGTTGCATTTCAGGGCATGAGCAAGATTTCGATGAACAACTAGCTAGGTCTTCTCTTTCTCTCGCTAAGACACTCTCACCTCTCTCTAAAAATATCAGATTTTCCTCTTCAAAGTGACCTTTTAGGCCTATTTATCGAAATAGGGTCGGGTTACAAAATAAGAATTTTGGACCCTCCGATTCAAAATCTAAGATCACGGAGTGGACCGCAGAACTGATGTGCAACCTGCAAAATGGACTATAGAATTGATCTCCAAAAACTAGGTTGTTTTAGGTTAGGCCTGCAGTTGGTCTGTGGTTCGCAAACCATTTCTGCGGCCGCAGATTTGACCACAGAGTCACCCAACAAAATTCTTTACACAAAATATGCGACGTAAGTCTGGACCACAGAATGGGTTCGCCATCGCATAATTGACCGCAAAATATCATCCAAATTCTGCCCAGTTCTCTGCTTCACTTTGCGATGATTCTGCGGCCGCATTATGGGCCGTAGAGCTGCCCTATTCTGCAAAAACTTTTCTTTAACTCCCCAACACAATGTTCAACCCAAAAAGTCTGTATTGTGGTGAGCTTGCGAGTCGCGAAGAATCTCTACAATCATCACCACATAAGTCTACCTCTGCAAAACGAAATCCCGGGTTTTAGGTAAAAATATTTACGTGGCCTTACAGTCTCCCCCCGCTTAGGATCATTCGTCCTCGAATGAGGGTCAAAATCCATCATTAGAATCCACTATGACCCAACTATTATCTCACATACCAGTCATACCGGTTATTGACTAACTCCCAAAATTTGCAAAACATTCGCCAAAGTTTCCCCTGTAACTGTGCCTATCAACCTTCCAGCGAATCCCAAAAACCAATCATAATTAAATATACATAATCCAACGATGCAACATAATATGAAACAACACCAACCGCGGCCTCATAAGCAATATATTACCACAAAGGGAATACTCTGAACATAACCTGTACAAGTGATACACAATCCATAGGAAAGTATTTCATAGAAACGATTACATAATTATTCTAACAAATGAGGGTACTTCTTCTTCATCTTTTTCCCAGTCTCCCAAGTAGCCTTTTCAACCTATTGGTTTTGCCATAACACTTTCACGGAGGTAGTTTCTTTATTTCTTAGCTTTCAGACTTGCCTATCAAGAATGGTAACTGGAATTTCTTCATAATCAGTTCTTCATTAACCTCAATAGTCTCAAACGGAACAATGAGTGTTGCGTCTCCAACTACTTTCTTCAATATAGACACATTAAATATTGGGCGCACTTGTAACATCTCATGTGGTAGCTCAAGTTTGTACGCCACTTGACCAATCCTCTGAATAATTCTTTATGGTCCGATATACCTCAGACTCAATTTCCCTTTCCTACCAAACCGCATTATACCCTTCAGGGGGAAACCTTCAAGAATACCCAATTATCTTCTTTGAACTCCAAATCCCTACTACGAACATCCGAATAGGACTTCTGACGACACTGAGCAGTTTTCAATATCTACTTAATGATCTTAACCTTCTCCATAGCCTGATCCACGAGGCTTAGTATCATCAACATATAAGTCTACCTTAGCACCACGAAATCCCATGTTTTAGGTAAAAACATTTACGGGGCCTTACATTGCCTAGCTTCACATGTCCAAAAATGAGAGAAAACTCAAAGCCCATGTTTAAATCCTTCTGTCATGGCATCTCGCATCTACAGACTCATAATCTGCACCTACAGTTCTACTTTTGCAGAAAATCCTTTGCTTCTACAAAGTCCACTAGAAACCCGACCTGCCACTTCTATGGCCCAATCCTGTTTTCGCAGTCCATCTTGCGCTTCTGCGCGTCCTCACCTGTGAAATACATACGCATCTAAGGTCCCCAGTCCTTGCACTCCAAATCCACTTCTGTGGAAACTCTTACACATATGCAATCCCACAGATGCACCTCGCACATGCGGCCATTGCCCAACCTAGCCAACCTCCGCACCTGCGGCCTCCTGTCGCTTCTACGACTTCGCACCTACGGCCCCATTCTCACAGGTGTGATCACATCAGACATCAATAATATTCAGCCCAGTCCCAAGTCCAAAACCAATCCAAATTCAATTTGAACCTCATCCGAGGCTTACGAGACCCCATCCTAATATACCAACACATCCTAAGATACGATACAAACTTAGTCAAAGCATCAAATGACGTCAAGCAACATCAACAATATGAATCGCACCCCAATTCAAGCCTAACGAAACTAATAGATTTCCAAGGTCTAAAACCAATATCGAAATGTATTAAACCAACTCCTATTGATCTCAAATTTTTCACACAAGCCGTAAATGACACAATGAACTTAATTCAACTTCTAAAACCAAAATTCGAACCCAGTATCGACAAAGTCAACTCTCTCTCAAATTTCTCAACCTTCCAAACCTTCAACTTTTGCCAATTCAAGCCAAAATGACCTACATACCTCCAAATCAATATCCAGACATACTTCTATGTCCAAAATAACCGTACATAGCTATCAGAACTATACAAACTCAATTCCGGAGTCATTTACACATTAGTCAAAATCCAACAAACTCTTTCGACTTAAGCTTCCAACCTTGGGACTAAGTATCCCAATTCATACTCAAACTAGCCCCGGAATAATCCAACCACCTCGGCATGTCACATAATCACAAATGAGTATAGAATAAGCAATAAATGAGGGAGCATCACTACAATACTCAAAACGATTGGCCAGGTCGTTACATGGGGCTGGGGCATATGAGAGAGTATAGAGTAAAAAGGGAAAGGGGTCTGCTGGTCAATGAGGGAAATGAATTAGGGTTTGGGTAATTGAGGGTTAATCTCTAGGGTTACTGGTGGGGGATGAAATCTGGGTCGTTGGATCCGTTGGATCATTAGATCAGTGAACCCGATAAATTGGGGATTTAAATGTTTTAAGAATATATTTATGGCAAATACAGGAACAGTTGGATCTGTGTGATCCAACGGCGATGATAAAATTTGAAGGGAAGTTTAAATAAAAAGAAAAGTGGGGATAAAATGAGGACCGTCGATGGCTTAAATCGACGGGCCAAACCTTTTTGTGCTTGTTTTGTGAGTGTGGGAGATGATTTATGTGGCACGATTTGATTGGCTTAGAGAGCAGTTCATGGATTGCCAACATAGGTTGGATCAGGTTGTTTGGACTGGGTTAGGTGGGGGGAATTGGGCAAAATCTTGGACTGGTTTTAGTTTTATAGATAGCAATTTGTATTTAATTGTGCAATTGCAATNTGAGTGTGGGAGATGATTTATGTGGCACGATTTGATTGGCTTAGAGAGCAGTTCATGGATTGCCAACATAGGTTGGATCAGGTCATTTGGACTGGGTTATGTGGGGGGAATTGGGCAAAATCTTGGACTGGTTTTAGTTTTATAGATAGTAATTTGTATTTAATTGTGTAATTGTAATTATAGCCATTTAGTCTTTAATGCTTTAAAATTAATCAATTCTAATAAAATGTGATAGAAAATATACTCATCAAATACACCACTAATTACTGTAATTAACTAATTACTTATTAAAAACTTTATTTTCTAAATTGGAAAACTATTTTTGGATAAATTCTGATAATAAATGAGTTAATTAAGAACCAAAGGTTAATTCGTTAAAATAATTGTAAAACTCATGTTTTAAAATATAGAGGTTATTTTAGTTATTCGTTTAGCAAATTATACTACTAGACAAGCTGCTTAGTAGCTATATTTTTAATAATAAAAAGAAAAACCACAAAGTAAGAGTATAAGTAAGAGGGCCAAAAGATACAGTAGTGTTGCCTCTATGCCTTTGCTATATAATCATCCATGTGCGCCTCCATTGCCGTATGATGGCAGCCTCATGATGAGGTACATGTTGTGGCTACCGGCAAAGTCTCACTAGGGCGAATGATCTCATGGCCGTTTGGATATTACCCAAAGGCATAAGGCATATAGCAAACACTTACTGAGCTAGATATTGGTGCAGACCTTATTTCTCCAATCTCATTCTCTAGTTTCGGGTGTTATATGTTTTTTATCTTACAACTGCAGTGATATTGGTGCAGACCTTATCTCTCCAATCTCATTCTCTAGTTGCTTGTAAATTTACAAAGGCATTAGATTCATTTAATGAACGACCTCATCTACTAGCAAGCATGTAAAAAATAAGAACTAGAACGAACTAAGTACTCTATGACCATCATAGAGTTTATAGCATGCCCTTTCATGATATTACATATGGTAATGCTAATAAAATGGAAAAATATAATGATGTAGAAATAAGAGTCTTGCCTTTTCTTCTCTTATCTTGTGAACTCTTCAGCTTGTAGAACCTTGTCTTCTTCATCAACCCTTTTCAGAATGTCTTCAAACTTTATCATTTCTTCTTAGATTGATTGGACTTATTGGACCTTGTGGAGGTGATAGGGGCAGCCACCTTTTGCTTTGCAACCCTCATCGGAAATTGCCTAATGGAAGCCCCATGTGTCACCTTACCATTCGAACTATGTTGCCTCTCATGTGTCTTCTTCTTACTTTTGTTGGAACTACTTCTCAAGTGTCTAGGAGAATGATATCCTTCGCTAGCTAGATTGGGAAATGATGCATCTAGAAGTTCTTCCTCTTCCCCTTCTTCATAGAAACCTTAGCTCATATCCGTACCAAATGCTTAAATGGGATTGTATCCGGGCACTAGTGCTCCTTGCTCGTTACGCAGATTGTCAAGAGATCTCAAGGTATCCATATCATGAGAAACCAGAGCATGGAGGATATTTGTAGCTGTCAAATTGTATTTTGCAGCCATTGCATTGGTACTTCCAGTAGTTACTGCCTTGTGCATCGGCAAAATTTTGATCTCCTTCGAAGCTGCTGCATTATTGAGTTTTTGTTGCTGCCCGGAAGGTACAAAAACAACAACATTTGGACTCAAACCTCTCTTCTTTGGCACACTATCTGTAGAATTAGAAACCTGCTCGCTTTGCACCGTTGATGCCTCATCCTTTGATGGAGGAGTTGCTGAAAATTGAGCTGCCTCATCGTCACTCTCATCTTGGATGCTATCTGCATAATCTTCTTCCTCCTCTTCAAATTTCTCAGCCCAACTATTGCGATTAACAATAATTTCACTTGTTGCACCTTGTAGATCCTTAGAGCTAGTCATCTCATTTGTAGAATTTGATTATGAAACTGATACCATACCTTTCTCCACATGTTGTTGTTTTCCTGTAGATATCAATTGCTGCCCTGAATCACTTCCTTGCCCACGAAATTACTCCATAGATTATGAAGGAACCTCATGAACCGATGTATTCAAAGAAACCAATGGAGCCTTAATCATTGGAGTTGTATTCATCAACATAGCTGCCTAGGAATCCTTCACCATTTTAGATAAATCTGGATTGGAGATATGGAGAGTTACTGTAGCCACAGTAGGTACTTCACTTGCCTCACTAGTGTGATCATCAACAGTTACGATATGAAGTCGAGCACCTATGTCATTTGAATTTTTCTGCTACTTTTCGTATACTGTAAAGCTACTTTTTCTAGCTACTGATCTTGCCTCATCATCCACCTATTGCAAATCCTTCCCAATTTGCTTTTCTGCACTATCATACTCATTAGCCAATGCATCAAAAGAGTTTGAGACCACAATATTCTAAGTTGCTAAAATCTGATTTTTATAAAATTAATTTTGCTTGGTGATCGATTGACCACTGCCCAAGATTGATTAGCTGCAATTTTGTTCGATTGCCCAGCTTTTTCCAGTACCGCCCTAAAACCTGAAGCACCCGCACTCTCCAAGGCAATTACACCTTCAAAACCATGCCCCTCATCATGTACAGCAGTAGCACCTGCTGGTTTGTCGCGCCTAGCAGTAATTTGTTTTGTAGCTGTCTTTTTACCAGATATTGTAGTCCAGCCTTCCTCCATATTTTCCTACTTGTTATTGCCCAAATCATAAGAATTCAATTTAGCAATAGGTCCATTAACATTCCTAGTAGAATCAACATTGCTACTGGAATTTCCAGCTACTTGAACACCTTCCTGTCCAGTATTTTTGCCTTCCTGTTGCATCAAAACTCTAGAATGCATCTTAGCCTCTATTTCCTTAATGTTGCATGATTGCCCAGCTTCAACATGTACTTTGTTAAGTGCATTTGATCTATCAGCAACCACCTCCAAAGCATCAATAGTGACAAGCGCATGCTCACCAGATTTACCAGCTACTTTCAATGCAACATCAGCCTTATAATTTGATCCCACAGTAACCTGGTCTTGCTCTTTATGTCTAACTGTTGTAGTGTAGGCCTTATACACCTCCACCTCTCCATCAGTCACACATACAATAGCACCCTCTACTTGAGCATCACAATAGTTTTATTTTGTAAAGCAGCACACACAACTTGGTAAATCATCGCTAAAGCAGTAACAACAGGGATATCACTAGGGACTTTATCTTTCTTAGCAATTTTATGTTGATCCCTACTCACTTGCCCAGTTTCTAGAGCATCAATCTTACCAATCATAACTCTTTGATCCACCCCTTGTTGTTTATTATCGCTAGTATCTCGATTCAAAATAGCACCACTACCAAAAGCACCAGCAGCCTGTACGACACCAATAGTCCCATTCAAAGTAGGATTAGAGTTAACGTTTTTCTTTATTGATCCTACCTCCTACTCGTGTGCTAACCTATCACGTGTACCATCACCTAGCACATCTATAGGTTTTGAAAGGCAAAGCTTTTGTTTTTTCTTGGCATTAAAAAATCTCTTGCATCACCCTGCAACGGTTTTACAACTTGATCACCTTCTTCGACTGTTTCATCCCCAACTTGAGTAGATTGCATATTTCCTTTTAGCAAATGACATGGAACTTATTCATGTACTTGATGCTTACAGTGGCAGCAATACGCAGGTAAATTATCACAGGCAATTGTTGGGAACTCCTCAATTATCTTTCCAATTGTGGGATCAATGTATTGAAGCCTCGCCTTCCCTGGATGTTTGTCCAGCAAATCCAATATCACCTTCACCCTCGCTGTGCTCTGACGCGAACTAACTTGTGTGGCCTTATCAATGGAAATTGTCCTACCAACTGCTGCTACGATAGATATTAACGGGTTGCTTGCAAACAAGTCAGGTGACAGATTTGGAAGTTAAATCCAAACTGTTGCCTTAGATGTTTCCTCCTTAGGATAATATCCAACACTCCAGGGAAAACTTCTATATTGGTGTTCCTTTCCTGCATGTTGAAAGTAATTAACAGCTCATGATAATGAACAAACAAAATATTCATATCGATCACAACGCATTAATATTTGTCGTTGAGCAAGTAAACCTAAAACACAATGACCTTTAATACCTATAATTTTCGGCAGTAAACTTCTTAACACCTGCAAATACGGTACACCAAAAGATAGCTTGATTAAAATAGTTTGGGTTAATCCTTCCTCATTTTCAATTTGTTCTTGTTCATCCAAAGTAAATTGTAGCGTAGGAATTCCATGGACAAGAATCGTAGGTTTTAGTCGAACTGTTGTGATAGGTGCGACTGTTTGCTGGATATTTCCGCGCACTGCATATGTGAGGTTGTTTCTAGGATTTGTAGTAGCTTCCTTCGGGTTTTGGATTGGCTCTCCCATAGCCAAAGGCTGGGGATAGATCGCGGCAGACATGACTATGCAAATCTCCATGAAGTCGAGAGAGCGTTTTCACGTGCGGAAGTTGTTTTTTCGTTTTGGTTTATTGTTTTTATTTTATTTTTTATAGAAAATCCCGGTTATTATAATTATTGTAAAACAGTAAATGTAATTTATTTTTGTAAACATTTAACATTGATTTATTTATTTAACACTATTAACTACCTATTTGTGTCATATTTGTATAAAAATAAGTATTATTAATTAGAAACTATTTTCAATACATTTATTGCAAATCATTAAGTAAAAATAATTTAATTTTAAAATAGAGGTTCAAAAATTGTCATCAACAGTTGTCCCTCTTTGGTTGGAAACGATGAAAGAGTTTTCAGATAAAGAAATTTAAAACAAGACAAATTTTGTCCCGACTTTAAGCATGCATTGCAGGAACGACATACGGATTTGAGGATTATTATGAGTTGTGGGAATTAGGGATGATTCAAGGCGAAATTTGGGAAATTGGAGCCAAATTCTGGCTTTGCATTGCTTACATACCTCGGGATTAATGAGGATCAGGGCTCATGTAGTTCTAAAATTATGATTTGGAGAAGGCGATACTTGCAGGAATTGCCCTAGTATCGTGTTATGACAATACTACAAGACGAGAAGATTCTAGAACCCCGAATGATTTCGGATTGCCGCTTCATTATGAAACATGAAAGATTCGATGACTTAAAGTTCTACTGATCATATTTGAGTTTGAGTTTGGATCTTTGGCCCGCTTATGAGTTTGTTGTCCCTCAGAGCGTTGTAGCTTGGTTTACTTCTTAGAAAAAGTCTGCATCGCGGTGTTTGATCCTAGAAAAGCAAAGTACACACATACCCATATATCGTAATGCAAATATGTTAAGATATGATATAAATGATGCATGATTGAATGATTCTTGGCTGCCGGCTAGCCGTTATTTGGGATCGCGGTGATGGGATATTTGAATCTGAGGTCTCCAAGCTTTGGAGAATTATTTGAGATGCCGGGATGGGCCTTTTAATTTGACTTGATTGTTAACCGATCTATGTATCATTCTGCATTTGTCGGAGTATTAAGTCTCCACATAATGGGAGAATCTCCACGTGATGGGAGTAGTTGACTTGAAATAAGAAATGTGTCCTCACGATGAAAGTATCTCCATGCGATGGGAGTATTTTAACATGAAAAATGTTATATTCCTATAAGCTACATGAGTAAAATGTCAAAACATTCAAGATAAAACAAGGAAATAAGGAGCATGCTCAAACGATACTCTTGACTGCAAAACTAAATTGCGTCCATCAATTGGCAGAACGTGTGGAGGGATCAAATGGTTCATCCCTCGATTGGCAAAGTTGGCACTGTAATTTTCAACTATCTACTTGGAATCTCTAATATGGCGGAGTGATGGTGTGATCTGTGTGAAGTGATCCAATTGGCGAAGAGAACTATTTTCTATATACAGTGCTTTGATTTGTACAAGGGTCACTGATTGGTTGATCTGGCAGTTTTGTATACACATGGCTATGATTTGCAAGGCCAGTGGCTCGTTATATACAAGGTTCTCCACTTGGTTGAGCAGACGGTTTTCTATATACATGGCTCTGATTGGCGAGGCCGACGACTCATTATATACAAGGCGCTTTGATTGGTTGAGCAGGTAGTTTGCTATATGTAGTGTGCTCCGATTGCATCAAAGACTTGGCTCCAAAGTACCTGCAAAGAATTCGAAATAATTCTTTTATCATATGAGAAAATTGATTGAATAATGAAAGAAAGATAAGGGTTCATAAGATGGTAGTGGGTCCATCATTGTTCCTAGTGTGCCCCAACATTCATTGTTTCCTGTTTGTCTTGCGTTCAAAAAAACAAAATCTTAGCAGAGGGGGTATTGGCTTGTGTTGACTGTAGGCCTGGCCTTAACCCAGATTTGATGAGATTATGCTACGAAGTTCGGTAGGTGAAATGATAGTTTTCAAGAAAACATATTTTTTGAAAATTGTTCATTTTATGGCAAATGCAGTCGTTCCGAATTATGACATGTTTGGAAGTTCCCTCTGATGCAAACGTTTTTTCTTGATGACTCTATCCCATTTATGTTGATTCCAGAGATGCCCCTAGTGATGTAGCTTCTTGCTGTCGTGATTGCATCATAATCTAAAAGAATGAACTACAAAGGTTTTCCTAGGGTTTCCTACGTATCCGAACAGAATTAGGTCTAAACAACGTTTGAGGGTAACAAAATGAAAAATGAATTATGATATTCATCGAGCTTGACTCAGGAAGCCTACATATCCAAATGGAATAAGGTCAAAATGTATTTCGGTTACAATAGATAAAAACTGATAAGAAATTGAGATGAAGTGGCCGAGTCTAACGCAGACTGCCTAAGTATCCAAATGGAATCAGACCAAGACATAGTTTAATTACAATATATGATTGAATCCGATGAGGATTTACTACATATTACCACCAAAGGAAAT
>AWOL01S0030724.1:3886-15565 GCA_000715115.1 Nicotiana otophora
GAAGGAAGTAGGGGCAGTGATGGTAGCCCAAGGTCCGAAGTCTCCTCTCACATACCAAACACCTCCACCCACATATCAGCCTTCACCTCCTAGATATCAACAACCCGCTATCGCCTACCGTACTTGCAACACTCAGCCAACATATTTCCACTCACCACCAGCCCGCCAAAACTACCAAAAACCCAGGCCAAATTTTGACCGTAGGCCGCCCAAACAATACACTCCTATTGCCGAACCTATTGACCAGTTGTATGAGAGATTGAAAGCTGTCGGTTATGTCACTCCCATTCCCGTTGTCGCCATGGAAAATTCCTCTGAATGGGTCAATCCGAACAAGACATGTGCCTACCATTCGGGCATGAATGGTCACACTATTGATGAATACCGCACTCTAAAGGATAAGATCCAGACGCTGATTGATACCAAAGTTATACAGGCAAAGGAGACTGCACCTAATGTCTGCAACAATCCCCCCGGATCACAGGGCGAGGGGGTAAATGTGATAGAAACTGATAAAGAATGGGATCCGAAAGGGTCAATTTGGCTCATTCGAGAAAAGGGATGATCCTAAAATGCCTCCAGTTACTCTCACACCTATTGTGGTACAAATACGGTCACCGATTGAAGTTGAGGTAGCCACACCGACCCCGTTCGAGGTTGAAGTAACAACGCCCTCAGCCATGCCAACTCCGTTCGAAGTATAAGTGACCACACCATTCACTGTAACGGTAGAACCCACACCATCCTTTAATTCCAATGTTGTGCCTTGGGACTATACTGCAGAAGCGAGAAGGAAAGGAAAGGGGAAAATGGAAGAAACTGGTGCAGCATAAGGTATGACCAGAACTGGTAGTATTTACACGTCCGAGCATTTGGGGGGAACAAGTAAAGAAGCCTCTTCCAGGCAGCTTATCATTGAAACCGACCCAGATGATCTTTGGATAAAGGTGCAAGTAAGGGAGTATTCTGTGGTCGATCATTAGAAAACAACCCGTGCATAGATATCCATTCTATCACCACTGCATAATTCTGAGGCACACAGCAATGCGTTGATGAAAGTGTTGAATGAGGCTTATGTACCCAACAACATTACCAGTGGATAAATGGCCAACATGGTAGGACAAGTATTGGAAAGCCATAAGATCACTTTCCACGAAGATGAATTGCCACCAGAAGGGTTGAGCTATAACAGGGAGTTGCATATCACAGTATAGTGTGAAGACAAATTCATTACCAAGGTCCTGATAGATGGGGGTCCAAGTCTCAATATCTTCCCGTTGACTACTTTGAAGAGTTTAGGTAAAGGTTTGCATGAGATACGAGCAGGAACTACGAACGTAAAAACATTCGATAGGTCTCAAAGGGCCACAATCGGAGAAACAAACCTCTGCTTACAAATGGGTCCAACTTTGTTTGATGTGGAATTCCAAATACTCGACATATCCGCCTCATACAATCTGCTATTGGGATGACCTTGGATACACACCGCTGGGGCTGTAGCGTCTACTCTGCATCAGGCTGTGAAGTTCGAATGGAATCATCAGGAGGTGATCATTCATGGAGATGTGAGTAACCCTATTTACACCAACCAGATTGTCCCGGTTGTGGAGAATAGGAGGAAGTAAGGGGGAGAGGCTTAGCATCGCATTGAGCGTGTTAACGCGATCGAGAAGGACAAATGGTGGAGTAGCAAAATAGAAAGCATATTGGCATGGACAGAGTATGAACCCAGCAAGGGTCTCGGCAAGAATCTCCAAGGGATCACCAAATTAATACAGTTAAAACATCACGGCACGACCTTTGGACTGGGATATCAATACACCTGGAATGAGTATCAGAATTGGTCACCACCATGGCGTGGTCCTTATTACCCTCTCGAGCAGCCGATAGCATATCTGAGCCAATCCTTCCATCAGGCTGATATGATGTGGGGATCCGAAGAAGATGAAGCGCTAGCTGGTTTAAGGAATCTATTCTTGGAAGATGAAGACATGGACTGCAGTGTAATAGTTGAGGAGGAGGAGGAAGAAGGCCTCGTCATCCAGACAGTGGAGAAGGGAGCTGTTCTCAGGAACTGGACTGCCACACCATCAAGGGCCTGCCGAGTTCCGGGGTAGCCTGGCTGCTAGTGTCATTTATTTTGAAAACAATTCTTATGAGCATTTTAAAAAACAATTCAGTATATTGTTTTGAAACATTTGTTTGAATCATTAAAAATCGCTTTTGTTTGATATCTTGATAATTATCAATGGTTTGCTATTTTACTATTTATTACTATTCTCTACATTTTTCTCTCTACAACATTACTATTTCTTATCGTGATGAACCAACAACTGTGACATGTAATGAGACAGTGCAACATAAGGATAGTGACTCGAAAGTAATATAAGAAGAGGATATAATACTTGAGGAAATTGTTAGAGAAGTTGAAGATTTTGAGAACAAGCCTAAGTCCAACGTGGACGAAACTAGATAGTCAACTTTGGAGATTCTGAAACAGTCAAAGAAACTCGCATAAGCATTCACCTGTCACCATCAGAGAAAGAAGAATGCACCCGTTTTCTGAAAGAATATGAAGACATTTTCGCATGGTCTTATGATGATATGACTGGTTTGAGCACGTCCATAATGGCTCATAAACTACCCACCAACCTAATATTTCCGCCAGTAAAGCAGAAACTCAAAAAGTTCAAGCCAAATATGAGTCTAAAAATCAAAGAAGAAGTCACCAAGTAGATCAAAGATAAGGTTTTCAAAGTGGTTGAATATCCAACTTGGTTGGCTAACATCGTGCCAATTTTGAAGAAGGATGGGAAAGTCAAGAGTATGCGTCGATTATCGAGACCTAAATAGAGCAAGTCCCAAAGATGATTTCCCGTTACCCAACATACACATACTGATCGATAACTGCGCCAAGTATGAACTTCAATCCTTTCTGGATTGCTTCACGGGATATTATCAGATCTGGATGGATGAAGAGGATGTCGAAAAGACAGCTTTTATTACACCGTGAGGGGTGTACTACTATAAAATGATGCCGTTTGGTCTGAAGAATGCTGGGGCCACTTATATGAGAGCCATGAAAACTATTTTCCACGACATGATACACAAGGAGATAGAGATATATATGGATGATATCATCATCAAATCCAAGAAGAGTACAAATCACATAACAGACTTGAGGAAATTCTTTGGTCAGCTTCGGAGGTACAATTTGAAATTGAATCCCGAAAAATATACCTTCGGGGTCCCTGCAGGAAAGTTGTTAGGATTCATCGTCAGCCACCGAGGAATTGAGCTAGTCCCATCAAAGGTCAAGGATATCCAGGATTTGCCATCTCCGAAGAACAAGAAAGACGTGATGAGTTTCTTGGGATGTCTTAATTACATCAGCCGCTTCATATCACAATCAACCGTGATCTGTGAGCCGATATTCAAAATGTTAAAGAAGGATGCCGCAACCAGTTGGACTAAAGATTACCAGAAAGATTTTGACAGAATCAAAGAATATTTATCCACACTGCCTGTCCTGGTCCTGGCAGAACCCGGTAGACCACTGCTACTCTATCTCTCCGTATTAGATGGGGCTTTCAGTTGTGTCTTGGGACAACACGACGAGACGAGAAGGAAATAACAAGCCATATACTATTTGAGTAAGAAGTTCACACCCTACGAAGCACGGTATTCTTTGCTGAAATGTACCTGCTGTGCTTTGACCTGGATAGCCCAGAAACTGAGGCACTGCTTCTGTGCCTATACCACATATCTCATATCAAAGATGTATCCTCTGAAGTACATCTTCTAGAAACCCATGCTTACAGGGAAGCTGGCAAAATGGCAGATATTATTGAGTGAATTCGACATCGTCTATGTGACTCAGAAAGCGATTAAGGGACAAGCATTAGCGGATCATCTTGCGAAAAATCCTATAGGAGGAGAATACGAACCACTAAAAACGTATTTTCCTGATGAAGAAGTATCATTCGTAGGAGAAGATATCGCCGAATCCTACGACAGATAGAGAATATTTTTTGATGGAGCCGCAAACTTAAAAAGAGTGGGTATTGGATCCATTTTGGTGTCAGAAACAGGTCAACATTATCCGTTATCCGTGAAACTCATATTTCCGTGCACCAATAATATGGCAGAATATGAGGCTTGCATATTAGGGCTCAATTTGGCCGTTGACATGAATATCCAGGAATTGCTGGTAATTGGTGATTCATATCTTCTGGTACATCAGGTGCAAGGAGAGTGGGCTACAAAGAATACCAAGATATTACCATATCTATATCACGTGCAAGAGATGATGAAAAGGTTCACGAAAATAGAGTTTAGACATGTCCTGAGAATCCAGAATGAGTTCGCAGACGCATTGGCCATTTTGTCCTCTATGATACAGCATCCAGACAAGAATTTCATCAACCCCATTCCGGTAAGGATTCATAATTAGCTAGCTTACTATGCTCATGTTGAAGAAGAAGCAGATGGGAATCCATGGTTCCATGATATCAAGGAGTACTTGGCAAAAGGAGAGTACCTGGAGTATGCAAATCATACTAAAAAATGCATGCTCCGAAGATTGTCCAACCATTTCTTCTAAGGTGGAGGAATTCTGTATAGAAGGACTCCAGACCTAGGTTTATTACGGTGTGTTGACGCCAAGGAAGCTTCCAAACTGCTCGAAGAGATACACTCTAGAACTTGCGGACCACACATGAATGGTTTTGTTTTAGCCAAGAAAATATTGAGGGCAGGTTATTTTTGGATGACTATGGAAACAGACTGCATCAGGTATGTCCAAAAATGTCATCAGTGCCAAGTACACGCAGATATGATACGGGTGACGCCAAATGAACTCAATGCAACGAGTGCACCTTGGGCTTTTGCCGCTTGGGGAATGGACGTCATTGAACCAATCGAGCCTGTCGCTTCAAACGGGAACATGCTCATTTTAGTGGCCATAGACTACTACACAAAATGGGTTGAAGCTGCATCCTACAAAGCTGTAACCAAGAAAGTCGTCGCAGATTTTGTTAGAGATCGTATTGTTTGCCAATTCGGGGTTCCAGAGTCCATCATCACCGACAATGCTGCCAATCTTAATAGTGACCTAATGAAAGCTATGTGCGAGACCTTCAAAATCAATCACAAGAATTCCACAGCATACATGCCTCAAATGAATGGAGTCGTGAAGGCCGCAAACAAGAATATCAAGAAAATACTGAGGAAGATGGTAGACAACTACAAGCAATGGCATGAGAAGTTACCATTTGCCTTATTGGGTACCGTACCACAGTCTGCACATCAACCGGGGCAACTCCCTATTTGCTGGTCTACGGTACCGAATCTGTCATTCCTGCCGAGGTTGAAATTCCTTCTTTAAGAATTATACAACAAGCTGAACTCAGTGATGTAGAATGGATAAGAAGCCTCTATGAACAATTAGCTCTCATTGACGGGAAAAGAATGAATGCAGTGTGTCATGGTCAACTCTATCAGAATAGGATGTCCCGAGATTTCAACAAAAGGTTCAAACCTAGACAGTTTTCACCAAGGCAGCTCGTACTGAAGCAGATCTTCCCGCATCAAGATGAAGCCAAAGGGAAATTTTTGCCCAATTGGCAAGGGCTCTACATGGTTCACAGAGTACTAACAAGAGGAGCACTCATACTCGTAGAAACGCACGGAGAGGTTTGGTTAAAGCATATCAATTCAGACGCAGTCAAAAGATACTATGTTTAGAATGTTAGTATTTCTTCATCTGCTGTAATTGAACTACGCTCGACCTGATTCCCATTTAAGAGGGGATACGTAGGAAGCCCTGTGGGTTCGGTCACAATTCAATAAAATTTTCATTTTCCCCACAACCAGAAACTGGGGCAGAGAAAGTCTAGCCAACGTCATCATATGCAGAACGGTCAGAGAATTGCCTAAGTAAACTGGGGCAGAATTTTGAGGAGGACCCTCAAAATTCTAAGGAAGTCGCAATGTCTCTAAAGTGTCACAATCATTGGTTCATCTAATTTATCCGATATTGCATACTAATGTATTTTAAATAACTACATTCATCATATGCACCCACATTTTTGAAAACTTTATGAAACAGCCAGATGCTACCCGTGGTAACTCAAGTAGGACTTCGATACAGAGCAAAGCAAAGCAGGCGGGCGGAGGCAAGAATCAACCTTCCCCTATTAAACTCACGATTGTCCTTTGGATGTAGGAACAAGAAATATTCTCAAATTCGGGCATACCTCAGAATCACTTTCTTCATAACGACAAAGCTGCCAAGCGCAAACACATTTCTAGCTAAGAAATACTCAGCTACTACTTATTATCTGTTCATTGCATGAGACTAAGAATTGTCTCCATATTGCATGAGGCTAAGACCCTCCTTATTAATTGCATAAGATTAAGCATTTCCTTCCCCTGTATGAGACTAAGCATTGTCTCTATTTTACATGGGGCTAAGCCCTACCTCCTTAATTGCATAAGGCTAAGCACTGCCTTCCCCTGCAGGAGACTAAGCATTGTCTCTATTTTGCATGTGGCTAAGCCCTGCCTCCTTAATTGCATAAGGCTAAGCACTGCCTTCCCCTGCAGGAGACTAAGCATTGTCTCTATTTTGCATGTGGCTAAGCCCTGCCTCCTTAATTGCATAAGGCTAAGCACTGCCTTCCCCTGCAGGAGACTAAGCATTGTCTCTATTTTGCATGTGGCTAAGCCCTGCCTCCTTAATTGCATAAGGCTAAGCACTGCCTTCCCCTGCATGAGACTAAGCATTGTCTCTATTTTGCATGAGGCTAAGCCCTGGCTCCTTAATTGCATAAGGCTAAGCTCTCCCCTCCCCTGCATGAGACTAAGCATTGTCTCCAACTTTGTATGAGGTTAAGCCCTGCCTCCTCAATTGAATAAGGCTAAGCACTGCCTTCCCCTGCATGAGACCAAGCATTGCCTCCAACTTTGCATGAGGCTAAGCCCTGCCTCCACAATTGCATAAGACTAAGCATTGCCTTCCCCTGCATGAGACTAAGTATTGTCTCCCGCTTGCATGAGGCTAAGCCCTGTCTCCTCAATTACATAAGGCTAAGCATTTCCTTCCCCTGCACATGACTAAGCATTGTCTCCCACTTGTATGAGGCTAAGCCCTGCCTCCTCTTGCATGAGACTAAGCATTGTCTCCCATCTTGCATAAGGCTAAGCCCTACTTCCTCCTTGCATGAGATTAAGCATTGTCTCCCATTTCGCATGAGGCTAAGCATTGCCTCCCTAGTCGCATAAGGCTAAGCTCTGCCTTTCCTTGCGTAACCCTAAATGCTATGCTACTTGAAATCTAGCACTATTCTACACCTCGGGGCTAAGCTCTGCCCCCGACCTTACACAAGACTAAGCTCTATCTTGTTTCGCTTCTCATAACCAAACATCATGTCTTTGCATCTCATGGGCTGAAATACCGCCATTTTTGTCCAAAGGCGTCATAGTCCGAAGGCATCATCCTCATAGCCGGAAGACACCATGCCATGGTATGAGGATCTCTCAATATTGCACATCATTATTCAAAGGCGTCATAGTGCAGAGGCACCATTTTCATGGCTCGAGAACATCATTTCATGGCCTGCGAATCCCTTATCACGCAATTCATGGCCCAGGACATCAAGGTCTAAGGAGATCATACCCATCATCCAAAGACAACGTTCATGGTCCAAAGGGCATTTGTATCATGTTTAACTTATCGCAATATACACCTGCATGCATTGTGTTTTAAGTTTTGCAGGTAATCCAGGAAGTAACCGTTCTCCTAACGGGAGCAATCTTTGCTCCGGTTTCCGTTCAACGTTCACATCCTGCAGTTATTTCAAATGTAACCAACCACCGTCCGTTACCCATTCCCATATGATAACCGTTCAAATATCCATAACCATTCCAAGGTACATCCATTCACAATTCCGATATCGTCCTATCCAGAAGAGCTTGTCCGTTCCTGTAAAAACTCCATCGGCTTATTCCACCGTTGGATCCAGAACTACACACGGCCTGATTCTCGTAAAATAAGGGATATGTAGGCAACTCATAAACCGGAGTTCGACCTATATTTTTCCTAATCACCCCATTCGGTCAAAATCGGTACTCATTTCTTTACCCGACAACTCTTTCATCATTTTCGGGTAAAGAGTGGCAGCTGCTGATACCCAATTGTTTCCTCATAATATTTGCATCATCATTTAGTTTATAAACCTATACAAGCATTTTTCCATAATTTGTAAAAGCTTTAAATTAATTTCTTTCTGCATTTTATGATGCTTTAATCATCCAAACGTATTGTTTACACCAACATGTATGTTTTATAATATTTTAATCCATTTGTTTTATAATTACATTTGCATTTTTAAGCTAATTGCGTATTTTTGCAATAATAGCCTATATTCATGTATAATTACATTATTTGTGCCAAAATCATGTTTTATATTTTTATAATGCCAAGTTATTATTTTCAATTATTTAAGTGCACAAATAATATTTTTGTTATGTACTTATATAAATTATGTTTTGATAAATATATGGTATTTAAAAACTAGCCCCAATTTCTAAACAAGTTTGGACCAAATAAATGGCCTAGAACCCCAAATACCCTAGCCCAATAACCCCAACCCAAACCAACAACCCCTAACCCAGAAACACGGTCGGTACCCGTTAATTGACCCGCCCCACTCACATTTTTTTAATCCTGGCCGTTGATCTCTTAAGATCAACGACCATAGTTATTTCTCTCCCTTTTAATTACCCTCCCAGAAACCCTAACCCATAATCCCATAACCCGCCGCCCTCATATTATCTCAACCTCCCCTCCCTCTCTGAAGAACCCTAAACCCGCCGCCCTAAAAATCTTCTCCTAATCCCACTGAATATGGGATTTGATTATCACTTCTTGCCATATTCGACCCCTTTTTGGTACTGGTTGTTCTCCTATAGTGCTTGCCTGAACATGGCAAGCAGATATCTTCAAAATCGAACTAATATTGGTTCAAACCCGTGAATTTGAGTATTATTTTGTCTATATTCGTCCTATGTTACTGTGAGTCTGATTATTTGTTTATATTCTTTTGATTTTCACTTTCCCTAAAAACTAGGGTTTACAGATCCCTTAAATTGAATTTTTGACTGACTTGCATGTTTATTTACCTTATTTGTTGCTTAAATCACTCTGTCTTCCTTGTTTGATGTTCGATTTTACTACTATATAAACCCCTCCCCCATTCCCTTCTAAAGAGGACTTCAATCGCTAAAATCGCTACTGAAAAATTAGGGCTTTATTCTGTGTTCATTCATTCTCTTGTTTTTGTCTCTTGGCAGGCTGAAAGCCAAGGCCACCGGATTTCCTACGTTTTCGACATTTCTTGGGTGTGAGCACTGCCCTGGGTTCTTTGAAACCCTTAGGAACTTGACGCATCTGGGATTCTGGGTCATATTGCTATTCTTTTCTTATTTGTTGAGCAATAACTGGTTAGTTTCTCAACCTTCACAATGTTTATTCCATTATGTTCTAATTAGCATATCTATGTTTTCTGAAATTGCATGACTAGATATAATCCCTTGACTCTCTTCATGTATGATTCTGCCTATAGCATGAACTTCTCCAGCATTGTCTCACACCTAAACTGTTGGTTCTAAAAATGTCTTTGTATCTAACTTAGGCAATTTGGATAGTTTGAAGCATGTTTAGCTTAATGTGTTGACAATCTGAGTATTTCCATTGGTTGTGTGACCTAATCCTGTTTCCTGCATGATTCTGAATTTTTTAGTGATTAATTTATGTTATTAGTATGCCCTAATCTGTTAAAGCCTTCACTCTAGTTGTAATTTGCTCCTATGACTATGTTTGTCACTCAGTATGTTCTCACTCTGCTCAATTCTGTACCCTTAGCAATTAAGTGGAACCTCTCAGACTAGTTTTTGCCTAAATTATGATTCTACTTGCCTCATTAGTATAAGTTATACTGTTTAAGCCCTAGTGTTCAGCATAACTTGATCCTTAGGTTTGAGCTTGTTGATTTAATGATAACTGTTTGTCTTACTGGCCCAATGTCTCTTTGCTCATTAACTTTGTTATCCCGGAAGTTTAAGATTCCTTGCCTCTTACAAATATACCCTACCCTAATGTGTTATGTGACAACTTGCAACATCAACTAGTTCATTGAACTCATGCACCCTCTGTGTTGATATGTCCATTATGTGATCACTTTGTAGTGTTTGACTCCAAAAAATGTAAATGCACTTTTCTAAACCTTGTTACTTTGCTACTTTTTTCATTGGTTGTTTCCCTGTTCTGAGTCTCTAATTCTTGGCCGGCTGAAAGCCAAGGCCTCCTAAAACCTCTTTATTAACCTCCCTAGTGTGAGCACTGCTCGGGGTCCACTTTTGAGACCCTTGTGAACTCTGACACACTAGGGCCTAAGGTTCTTGGCCACTTTCTTCTTGACTGCTCAATTCTGTCCCTCTCTATGCCTACTGAATAAGCTAATTGGCTTGTGTAAATGCTTGTTTTCTGAAATTTTTGTTCAACTATGGTTGTTGGGTATCATCCAAGTTCTCTTGTGGTTTCTGGGCTGTGTTAAACCTGTATGGATACGAAATTTAAAGGCCTGGCCAGGCTGGGTGTACGTTGGGCCTGTCTTTGGCCCACTATAGTGATTTTGTAACTTTGTAATTTGATTCATTAATTGGGCCTGTAATAATATTGTAATAATAATTGGAGTGTTAGTAAAATTAGGCAAATGGGTTTATTCTAATATTTGCATGAACGGGTAGAAATCCTGCCTATAGGTGTTTAATTTACTCAATATGTTCTGCTCCTACGTGTTATTAGATAACCTGCCTATAGGAACTGAGTTTTTAATTCGTTTAACATATTCTGCTCCTATGTGTTTTATTAGATACCATGCCTATAGGAAATAAAGTGTCAATGACCAATCTTTCAATTTACATAACTGCAACATATTCATTAGATACTATGACTATAGGGCTATACTAGCTTATGTTCTACAAAATATGCATTTAGAAATCACGCATATAGGGTTTTAATTGGTTAATTCGCTATTATACTGCCCACGTAGGAGACATGCCTATAGGAGCTAAGTATAAAAAAATCAATTTCAATCGTTAATCGTTAGAAATCCTGCCTATAAGGTAATACCACTCGCTTTTAAGTGTTTATTTAACTTTCAACACTGTTTCGTTGCCACTACTAAAAAGCATGACTATAGGAATGAAAGGATAAATAAATAGTTTCAGTTGCCAATTCCTAGAAATCCTGCCTATAGGATCCTACTGCTCGCCTAAAAGCGTGTTGACAAAAAAACGCTGGCAATTTTGAACTACCAATTGTCTTACTGCTTTACTGCGCAAACAATTTAGAAAGCATGCCTATAGGATTTGTAATACTCGTGATATGCATAGCGACACTGCTTGTATGTTTAAAATCCAGAATCACCTAGCATCCATGACTATAGGATTTAAGACTCTATTAATTCTGAAATTGTCACCCGCCTAATTTGTTTGCGTGCATTTGTTGTCTAAGTGTGGAGGCTAACTTGAGCCCTTAATTTCTTTACATGAAGTCCAACTTGTTTTATATGTCGCCTAGTTTTATCATTTCTGAGCAGCCTAAGCTAAGTCTAG